>JANIIA010007607.1:0-13975 GCA_027478495.1 Erythroxylum alaternifolium | reverse complement strand
CCTAAGTTTTAGGAATCCATAGACAACAAAAATACTCAATTAAATATTGCCAAAACACTTTTAATCGATCCACTCACGTTGATTCAATTCCTCATTTTCAATTTAATCTCAAAATCAAAAAATTCACATGGAGAGGTAAAAGAATGTTTTAGAAGTCCAATGCTTTAAAAATCAGGTCAATCGGAGGTCGGATGCAAAAGTTAGAAGGAAAAGAATAGCAAAAGGGTCGGATGGGAAAATTAAAAATAGCTGCTCGCACTCGCGAGGGTCTCACGGCCGCGAGATGCGCGCGCTCACGAGGAGCACATAACTCGCTCGCCCTTGCCCTCGCGAGCTCTCGTGCTCGCGAGGAGCGCGTAGTGGGCTTTCGAGGAGCGCGAAGTGTGCAAGCTCTCACGCTGGTGATGAGCGCACTCGCACTCGCGAGGAGCGCGCTCGCCCTCGCAAGGGCCAGCTTCCTTGCCTACTTCGACTGTCAATTTTTTTTTTCCTTTCCCATTTGTTCTTCTTCCAAAATGCATAACTTTTCCCTCAGGAGTCCAAATTTGACATATTTGGTATCAAAATAAAGATAACCGAAAGACCGACAATTCCCATGAAGGACTCACAGCCAAATTCTAACTTTATAGGGGTCAAAATTCACTTCAAAGTATTTGTCCTGTAAATCACCTGAAACAGTAACACAACTTCTAAAAATCATAACTTCCTATTCCATTGTCCAAAAATTCCATGTTTTTTATCAATGAAAAGATCAGAACACATTCTACAATTCTCATGAAGAACTTGGAAGCAAATTCAACCTCCAAAAGGGTCAAATTCACAATCAAAGTTTCTGCCCCCATAATTTCACCCTAAACCACATCCAAACATCAAAAATTTATAACTTTAAATTCCTACATCCAAAAATAGCATATTACACATCATTGAAAAAATAATAAATTCCTCTATCACTTTCAATAAGGCTACTTGATCCAATTCAACCCATTACAGTCCAGAATTTGCCTCAAAGCATAATACTCACCAAACCTACACACATGGATATTTCCAAATACAAAGTATATTAATCTTTGGAATAACATTCAAAAGTCAACAGATCATAACTTTCAACTCCGATATCGAAAAATGCCATACTTTATAGCGATAGAAATCTTACAAGAAACGCTACCACTTTCATGAAGACCAATTTAGCAAAATCTGCCTAAATGAGCCCAGAAAAATTCCCAAAGTTTCAGATCACAAATCCAACTTTAGTGTCACTAAAGTTGCACTATTCATCCCTACACGTATTCTCACATTCATGTCAAGATTTGGGACTCTTAAAGACAAAATTGAACATCATTTTCTTCACAAGAAATCTAACCAAAGACCTCTAGTTTAATTCAAGCTAAAAAGCATCTCAATAGCACAATTATAGAAGAAGTTATGGTTAAATCATTGAAACATACTCAAATACAATTTCCAGATTATCATCCTAACCTTTCTCCTACCTCTTCCATACCATTTCTTGGCCTATAACCACTCAATTTACTCAAGATTTCAACCACAACAAGGTCAAAGCCTCTACTTGAACTTATTGTTAACCTACGGTAAATAATTTCTAAGAGAGGTACATGAACAACATAATGATTAAGTATGCTCATTCATGTCTATGCTGACATTGAAACAAGAAGCAGATTCTAAACTCATTTATCAATCTTGTCATTTTTCCACCATTTGACTTAGTTTGCTTTCATTAGTTTAATTTTACTTTGTTTTCTTAATCGAATCTAACCAAACCCCTCCCCTACCCCCTTCCTAAAATTCTAAACACCAATTCATTCATTACAAAAGCTACATATAGACTCTTTGAGGATACGATCTCTGCTCACCACTACCTTAAATTTAGTGTGAAGAGTTAGGTTTTATTTTTTTGGTGTGTTTAATGTGAATTAAGAATTTTAGTGATAGGTATCCCTTAATATGTTAATGCAGGAGTATTAGGTCCTGATGAAAACTAATAAGCATTTTGAATAGCACCTTTGGGTAGGTAAAGGAAACTTTTATCCTTATTTATAGAGATATCTGATAGAAGTTTGAAAGATTACAATGTTGACATTTAAATACTCAAGGAATTTGCTTATACTTTACAAAACAAATTCAAATCATTAGCAAACACCATGTTAGTAAATTTTAGTCTTTTACACCTTAAGTGATGCTTGAACTACTTATCTTAAGAGGTTATTGTCTTATATGTCTAATGAGTACTTCCATTACTAACGTGAAGAGATAAGGGGCATAAGTGGTCCCTTTGTCTTAAGCCCCTTACACCCTTGATGGGTTATGTAATATCTGGTGTCTGGAACATACTAAGGGTTAGAATCCTAGATCATTGCACATGAGTGACAGTATTGATAATTTAAGAAAAAGCATTTCATTCACATGCGTATCATTAGCATACACACATGAATTATAATTTGGTACACATTGCAAAAATAACATATGCACTTAATTGACATATTTCAGGGTATGAAAGATTTAAAAATGAACATGATGTGAATTGCTATATCATAAATTTTGGTTTGATTAGATTCTAATTAGTAATTTGAAATTAAATGTTATTAATTGGGAGAGTGATGAATTAATACGTACATTTGGACTAGGAAAAATGCCAAGCAGCAAGACAAATTGATACATGAAAAATTAGGATGACTAAGCCTATAAATTGAGTGATATTTGGCATAGATAAATGAGTGACAAATGGACTAGTAAATAATTTACAAATGGACCAATTATTGAAATGTGTACCAATTACTAGGTGGCATATGGCAATTAAATTATGGGGAAAATGTTTGGCATGCCTAATGACATATGGAAGGGTCATATGAAGACACTTAGTACCTTATGAAGTAAGTTTCTGTAGCAAAGTGTCTACCGTCTTCTCCTTTGTTCACCACCAAAATTGCTTCTATCTTCTCTCTGAATTGTAGTCTAACCCTAGCTGAATTCTTACATGAAATCCACACTTTTTATCCTTCTCAAAATAACTAAGAAACTAGCTTAATCTTACCTTCATCTTACTGCCGAAAACTAGCTCATTTTAACCTTGAAATTATATTGATTGTGCTTCCTTGGAGGAATAGGTTACCTTGATGTTTTGAACTGAAATTGTAAGATTAATAAGTAAGTAGAAATATGATCTTTATGGCATGTTTAACAGAATGAGAATGATGAATGGATTGGAATGCAATGTATGATGTTGATGATGAAGTGTGTTGGAATATGTTGGATGAACTTGGATGTTTTTCTCCTGTGTTCTTGGTGTATGAAAACTGTAGATTATAGGTTATTATATGGATCAATTGGACTGGAATTAGAAGTATAAAGAAGGTGAATTATGCTAAAGAAAGATGTTAATATAGTGTTCTTGAATTGAGAAAGAACTAGGACTATATGCATGTTAAAGAATATAACTTTCTATTTTAATTTTTGATGCATAAAAAACCATGATTTGTGAGCTAGAAATTAAATAATTTTGAGCTAAAATTGGAGTATAATTTGGTTCTAGATGAGGTTGCATAAATGAACATGAATTCTATAAAATTTGAAGTGTTAGTGATGTTTCTATGTAGGCGAAATATGTGGAGAAATGGGGTAAAAGGATAGTGTACGGTCGTGGCACTCATCCCATGATTGCGGCCAGGTGTAATAGCTTCTGTCATGATCGTGGGAAGGTCCACCACGATTGTGGACAAGGCTCTGAAGTTATAATTTCAGTTTTGTGTAATTGATGAACTAACTAAGGATAAGTCATTTTACATTTTTGTATTTGGACTTGAATGAGTCTTGAAATAAACCTAATTTGATGCTTGATAAGTTGATTAAAGTGTTTGATATGTTAGGATGTTAATTGATGATTATAACTTAAGAATGGATTGATGTTATCATGTATCCAAATTAGGAAATTTAGAGTCATTGATGGAATAAAGGTGTTCTTAGGAATGCTAATGTGATTCAAAGGAGATGAATGATGTGAATTTGGTATGAATGAATGAGAATTGGGAATTGTGTGAATACTTATAATGCTAGAAAAGGGTTAATGAATGAATGGTTGGTGAATTTAGAATAATCAAGCTTATTTGAAGATATAAACCTAATTGCAAATTGTTTATATCGAAGTTATGATATATGATTAGTTAAGAAATATGAATAAGCATGCGTACCTGGGAATGTCATTGAGCATGCATTGTAATAACACATATACATATGTATATGATTGAATACTAATGAGAATGATCAATTTAGTAATGTGTATAAATGTGTATAAATGTGTGTATTTGCATGAATTAGATGCTCAAGTCGAACGCCAGCATCCAGACATTGCCGGTTCGTCAAGGAAATAGCTATTTTGAGCTTAATGTGAGTAATCTAGATGTTTCTCACTAGGATTGATTGTATTTGCTTAAATTTCAATTATTGAATTGATGTTTATGTGAATGTGATAATTTTGGACATTGATGGTCTGAGGAGTTCAATAATTGAGATTTTATTGGAATTGTTTCATAATTGAATGTGAATCTGATAGAAATATGTGCACTCAACAAATATGTTGAATGCCGGACTTAGGTCCGATGAACATGAAAAATGACTGATCTGAAATGAATGAAAGTTATTGAAAGTAAAATATGTGAAATCATGCATTTCATCACATTGTTATGCATGATCAAATGACCAATGTGGCCAGTCTAAAAAGAGCGTAAAGCCTAAAAATGTGCATAAGGAGCCTTAGGCTCAGTGATTAATGAGCCCGGTATCCACAAAGGATACGGGGCAGTAAATAGGCACTCAGTCATAACAAAATAAGAATGAAAGTGATGTCTCTTGTGCATATGCATTTGCAATTATATTTTCAAATGTACTATATGAATGATTGTGAACAATTATTGAATTATTTGAACTGTTCTGAATTAGAAATGTGAAATATTGTACATAATTGTATTTGATGAAAGATGGTAATATGTGAAGTGATGTTCAATATGTGATGATATGATTTGTCTGTGAGTTTAGAATGTGAACTATTTTTATGATTTGATATGAGTGAGCACATCGATGATGGTTCACTCAGTGAGTTCGCAAAACTCATCAAAAATAAAAATGTTGATTTTCAAGTACGAGGGAGATATAGTTCCTAAAACAAACTAGTAGAAGTTTAGTTTTGTCGATTTTGGACTCAAGAATGGCACAAAGGTCAGTCAGCTAATACAAAAGAATTTAGATAGAATGTTTTTGTATAGTTTTCTCATTTCATATAGAATATTGTGAAAGAGTAGTAAATTCTTATATGTTTTTAATAATGTACATATGGATTTTGTAGTGAAATGCTACAATGTAAAATTATGTTTTATAAATGAAATGGGAACGTTTGATCTTTTGAATATTTGTGTTTTATATCATGCCATATAAGTGAACATGGTTGCTCTAACATGCTGCTTTCATAGGGTATGTTCTTGAATGTCCTCTGGATGTTTAGATATATACTCTATGGTAGTGGAATGTTACATTTTTGGTATCAAAGCATGGTTTGGCATCCATAAGGACATATAAGAATATTTAGACATGATATATAGTGATAGAATCGTATAGTAATCACAATTTTTATTTATTATAGGTCATCCACTATAGGAGATCAAGTTGCAGAGTCAGCTAGCCTAGAGTCTGTAGGAGTCAATAAAGAGTCTCCAGTACCTAAGTTTGAACAAATGCCTCAAAGAATTCCTGAGAGGAGAGAGAGGAGGTATGGTAAACTTAAAAAGCAGGGGGCTGTAGAATTTTATAGAAGTACAGACCATACTGAGGCAGAAGGATGGCTAGAAAGAACAGAAAGAGTATTTGATCAAATGGACTGTGAGTCTGACGAGAGGTTGACTACACAGTCTCACTTTTGTAAGGTCTAGCATATCAGTGGTGGAAGACTGTTCTCGACAGTACCACCCGACCTTGTAGATTGATGTAGGAAGACTTCTTGATGGTTTTTAAGGAAAACTACATGCCAAAGATCTACCTGGATGGGAAGATGAAAGAATTCCTAGACAGGGTAATCTTACTATAGCTGGAACATACTAAAGGTTAAAATCCTAGTCCACATGAGTGACAGTATTGAGAATTTAAGAAAATACGTTTCATTCACATGCGTATCATTAGTATACACACATGAATTATACTTTGGTACACATTTCAAAAATAACATTGTCAATTGACATATTCCGACATATAAAAGATTTAAAAATGAAAATGATGTGAATTGTGGATTGGTATATTTTAAATTTTAGTTTAATTGGATTCCAATTAGTAATTTGGAATTAAATGTTATTAATTGGTAGAGATTAATTAATATGTACATTTGGACTAGGAAAAATGCTAAATAGCAAGACAAGTTGAAACATGAAAAATTACGATGACTAAGACTATAAATTGAGTGACATTTGGCATAGATAAATGAGTGACAAATGGAATAGTAACTAATTGAAAAATGGATCAATTATTGAGTGATATGTGGACTAATTAATAGGTGGCATATGGCAACTTAATTATGGGAAAAATGTTTAGCGTGCCTAATGATATATGGAAGTGTTATATGAAGACACCTAGCAACTTATGAAGCATGTTTCTACAGCAATGTTTCTGCTGTCTTCTCCTTTGTTCACCACCGAAATTGCTTCTATCTTCTTTCTGAATTGTAGTTTAACCCTAGCTGAATTCTTACACGAAGTCTACATTTTTTAACCTTCACAAAACAGCCAAGAAACCAACTTAATCTTACCTTCATCTTGTTCCTAAAAGCTAGCTCATTTTCACCTTAAAATTATGTTGATTGTGCTTTCTTGGAGGAATAGGCTACCTTGATGTTTTGAATTAAAATTGGAAGCTTAATAAGTAAATAGAAATATGATCTTTATGGAATGTTTAACAGAATGAGAATGATGATTGAATTGGAATGAAATGTATATGATGTTGATGATAAAACGTGCTGAAATATGTTGAATGAACTTGGATATTTTTTTGGCTGTCTTCTTAATGTATGAAAATTGTGGATTATAGGTTATTATATGGATGAATTGGACTAAAATTTGAAGTATAAAGAAGGTGAATTAATGCTAAAAAAAGATGTTAATATAGTGTTCTTGAATTGAGAAAGAACTAGGACTATATTCATGTTAAAGAATGATAGTTTTCTGTTTTGATTTTTGATGCATGAAAAACCATGATTTGTGAGCTAGAAATTGAATAATTTTAAGCTAGAATTGGAGTATAATTCAGGTCTAGATGAGGTTGCATAAATGAACATGAATTTTGGAAAATTTGAAGTGCTAGTGATGTTTCTATGTAGGTGAAATTTGTGGAGAAATGGGGAAAAAGGATAGTGCATGATTGTGGCACTCATCCCTTCACCATGGCCATTTGCAATAGCTTCTGTCACGATCGTGGGAAGGTCTACCACGATCGTGGGCAAGGTTCTGAAGTGATAATTTTAGTTTTGTGTAATTGTTGAACTAACTAAGGATAAGTCACTCTACATTGGTGTATTTGGACTTGAATGAGGCTTGAAATGAACCTAGTTTGATGCTTGATAAGTTGATTAAAGTGTTTGATATTTTAGGATGTTAATTGATGATTATAACTTAAGAATGGATTGATGTTATCATATATCCAAATTTGGAAATTTCGGGTCATTAATCGAATAAAGGTGTTCTTAGGAATGCTAATGTGGTTCAAAGGAGATAAATGATGTGAATTAGGTATAAATGAATGAGAATTGAGAATTATGTGAATATTTATAATGCTAGAAAAGGTTAATGAATGAATGGTTGATGAATTTAAAATAATCAAGCTTATTTGAAGATATAAACCTAATTGCAAATTGGTTATATCCGAGTTATGATGTATGATTGGTTAAGAAATATGAATAAGGATACATACTCAGGGATGCTATTGAGCATGTATTGTACATAACACATATACATATGTGTATGATTGAATACTAATGAGAATGATCAATTTAGTAATATGTATAAATGTGTGTATTTGCATGAATTAGACGCTCAAGTCGAACGTCATTATCCAGACATTGCTGGTTTGTTGAGGCAATAGCTATCTGGAGCTTATTGTGCGTAACCTAGATGTTTCTCACTAGGATTGATTATATTTGCTTAAATTTTAATTATTTAACTGATTTTTATATGAATGTGATAATTCCAGACATTGATGGTCCGAGGAGTTCAATAATTGAGATTTTATTAGAAGTGGTTCATAATTGAATGTGAATCTGACAAAATATGTGTACTCAATAAATATGCTGAATGCCTGGCTTAGGTCTAATGAACATAAAAAATGACTGTGTTTGAATGAATGAAAGTTATTGACAGTAAAATATGTCAAATCATACATTTCATCACTTTTTTATGATTGATCAGATAAAGGAGTTATGATCGAAGTGGCCACTATAAAAAAGAGCTAAAAGCTCAGAAATGCACATAAAGAGCCTCAAGCTCAGTGATTAATGAGCCCGGTATCCACAAGGGATACGGGGCAATAAATAGGCACTTGGTCACAACAAAATAAAAGTGAAAGTGGAGTATCATGTGTATATGCATTTGCAATTATATTTTCAAATGTACTGTATGATGACGTAAGGACACAGAGGTAGACCACAGACGATAAGGGGTCAACACAGAAGATAAAAGTCAACCACAGAGGATAGATCATAGGCTAAGGATTATGAGAAGGAGTTAAGAAGTGATATTAGTTGAAGAGGATTTGTCTATGTTACTATTCCTACTCTTCGTCTGTGTTACTATTCACAGACGAATGAGTTCGTCTATGTAACTGTTCCTACTCTTCGTCTGTGTTACTATTCACAGACGAATGAGTTCATCTATGTAACTATTCCTACTCTTCGTCTGAGTTATTGTTCACAGACGCATAAGTTTGTCTATGTTACTGTTCATACTCTTCGTCTGTGTTGCTGTTCACAGATGAATGAACATCGCCTATGTTACTGTTCATAGACTCCTTCTATGTTTTGCTTCTTCTAAGTTCGCCTATACCTATCTTTTGTCCCATTGCTGACCCCTTAGACAATAGAATTGGGCTCGGAGGTCTTAATAGAAGTTGATTTTGGAATTCTCTTTTAAACCATATAAAGAACACCTTGATCCGATTCCTCTAGAGAAAGTTATGGTAATTGGAAAACTTTGTCTGTGTTATTATTCACAGACGTCGTCCGTGGTACTGTTCACTCTATCGTCTGTGTTATGGTTAGCGCTATCGCCTGGGTTACTATTTATGGCTATCTTCTGTCTCATTTTTGACCCACCAGACGATATAATTGTCCTTCGTGATCTTCATGAAAGTTGTAGTTCTTTCAATTCTCTTTCAAACTAGCCAAGGAAACCCTAATTTGGATGTCTATAGCAGAAGTTATACCAACAACCCTGAAACACGTATATGTAAAATGTGGGTTTGCCAGTGCTGTCCTTTGAGGTTCTTTAGGTTGAAATGGATAAATGATAGTCGAAGAGCGGAGCTGAACTATGAAGAGTTGCTGAAGGCAAGTATGGGTGATGAATCTGTGTAATAAGTATGCGACAGTGGTGTATTTGTGGAGAGACGATAAAATGATAATGGTTAAGGTGTTCTCTTTGGGAGATAACCTCACGTATTAAGATACGCTGTATGCGAGGTTGTTCAGTTGATACAAAGGAATTTAGATAGAATGTTTTTGTATAGTTTTCTCATTTAATGTAAAATATTGTAAAAGAATACTAAACTCTTATATGTTTTTGATACTTTATATATGGATTTTATAGTGAAATGCTACAATGTAAAATTATATTTTGTTAATGAAATGGGAACGTTTGATCTTTTGAATATTTGTGTTTTGTATGATGCCATATAAGTGAATGTGATTGCTCTAACATGTCGCTTTGATAGGGTATGTTCTTGAATGTCTTCTAGATGTTCAGGTATATACTCTATGGTAGTGGGATGTTGTTATGTGTGGTCTTTATTAACTAAAACAATGTATAAGATTATTGTAAGTCATTTTTTCAACCCAGTAGACAAAAATTTTAGGGGATTAATGCCTTTAATATATTTAAAATGAAGCTCCAAATTACTAAGTCGAAATTTTTTTGATAATATATTTTAAAGGCACAATTAAAGCTTACATGTTTCTTGTTATAGTTTTCTTAGACATCTCTTATTTAGGCAAGATATTGTCATCTATATTATTGAATTTGATGAAAGATCCCTATAAGGCATCAATGTATGTAGGAAGAATAAGCTTCAACCTGCTTACCATAATCTCAAGGATCACCTTGTAGATGAAGTTACAACATGCAATTAGCTTATACTAAGTGAGTGAGCTTGTATCTTGATCCTTAGGGAATAAACAAATGAATTTTTGTTGATTTCTTTCAAAATCCCTCTTTGTCAAATAATTCCTTGATGGCTTATGTTACTAAATTCTTAATGATTTGCTCAGTTTTTGGTAAAGGAAATCATTAAGGTCTTTTGGGCTTGGTGACTTTTAAGGGTTGAAAGAGAAAAGTATCTTTTCTACTTCTTACTCAATCACTAGGGTAATTTGAAGTGAAGCACCTTAGAGCTCAATCTCTTCCTTAGTGATTGAATTTAACAAAAGGACTAAATAATTCCCTTTAACTAGAGTACCTTAGAGTTAGAAAAGAAATAATAAGCCTCCTTAGCTAAACCCTCCTGCCAATAAAAAAGGTTAAGTTGTTATCATTTATTAGTGGCATAATTATATTATTATTACTTTTAAATAGTAAAGCTTTGTACAAGAAGTTAAAGTATATATCCCTTTTGATATATTTTAAATTGTTGATTCATTTGATTTACTACACTTAGTGATTAATGTCTTAGAAATGTTTAGGACACTCACTTTAGCTTATATTTGATTTTTGGTACATTACGGAAGTGAAGGAGATAAAGTGACCACAAATCATATTCATTGAAGCCATCCTCTCAATAACCATACTCTATTGATTCATGGAGAAGAAGAAGATTAAAAGAAGAAGAAGAGAATTAAAAAAAGACACAAGGAAGCAGTTGGGAAGACCACTCACGGCTTGCTAGAAACTGTCACAACCGTAGGTGAAGTCTCACGATTATGATAGCTAGTTGCAAGGGTGTGAGACTTTCTCATGCCAATGCATGCTTCTTGATAGCCTATGCATGCTTCTTGATAGTCCCTATGTATGCTTCTCACTATAGGTAGCTAGCTGCCTTTTGATCCAGCCAGTTGCCTTCTCACGGTGATGCCAATAGTCAACACCATGCAACTCCCATGCATGCTGTGACACCTAGCAGCCAAGCATCTTATGCCCACTATCTAGCTCCCATGTATGCTTTTTGATAGTCTATGCTTTCTCACGGTGAAGCCATCTTTCAGCTGCATTCCCATAACTACCAAGTTAGAAATGCTTATAATGTTGAATGTAATTCGTAATCGTTACATTTGATGTTTGTTAGTAGCATTTAGTGGTCTTGGATCGTTAGGAATAACATAACTTAGGTTAGATAACCCGAATGTGTGAGGTTATTGCCTATATTGATCATTTTTCACTTCTTAATACTGCTGTCAAATTGAATCTAGAGATTGTATCCAAAGTTATTAGGTAATTAGGTTTAATTCGCGATTGTATCTTAAGTAAACTTAACCTAAGGGAAAACTGAGATTAGCAAAGAGTATTGTTAGTCTTAGATCAATAGTCTGAAGAAAGTTTTTAATACTATGCTTGATCATGTTTAGGTCGAGATTGACCCTAGAACCAAACCTTAATTTTATTCAGTTCCTTAGTTATTTTTGATTCTTCGCTTTAATTTGTTTTTGGTAGTTTACTTTGACTTTATTTTCTAAAGTGATTAAAATCCAAAAAACCCCCATATATTTTCCTTGCATTAATTAATTTTTCATGAAATTAACTGAACATTCCCTGTGGATTCGATCCCAACTCACTATAACTACAAATTTTAGTATGCAGAGTCAAGTAAATTTTGTAGCACACTCGACATGTGCTTTCAAATTTTGGTGCCATTGTCAGGAGTATGGTAGTTTAATTTTTGTATTTGATTTTAGTTGTTGTTTTGTGAATATATTTGTTTATATTTGTTTCTTTTTGTTATTTGTTAATTTTAAAAGTTTGTGAGTTTTGCTGTATCGCAGTTACGAGAACTGCTTGTAAAGAACTTTGGCAACTTGATTCGGAGATCGAGAGAACATTGTAGAGATTGCATAGGGAAGCAACGTCAAATTTGGTAGAAGAATTGGAATCTGAACCTAAAAACACAATTGCAAATATGAGAACTCTAAAGAAGTTTGTTACACTCGATTTAATTCAAAGACCATTATGCATAACATTTCCGAATTTTGTTGAACATGTTACCTTTGAGTTAAAGTCTGGACTAATACATTTATTACCTAATTTTCCTGGTCTTGCAGGTGAGGATGCATATAAGCATCTCAAGGAGCTCAATTTGGTTTGTCTGAACATGAAGCCTCATGGGGTGATCAACAAGCAAATTATGTTGAGAGCCTGCTCGTTCTCACTCAAGGATGCAATGAAGGATTGGTTATGTGATTTACCAGCTGGGAGCGTAAATACGTGGCTAAAAATGATGAGACTGTTCTCAAAGAAATATTTTTTGGCCTCAAAGACAACAAGCATTCGAAATGAGACTTATGGCATCAAACGACATAACGGAATCTTTTTACGAGTGTTGGGAGCGTTTTAAGAAGCTGTGTGCTAGTTGTCTGCACCACAACATTTTATAGCAACTTCTCATCTAATATTTCTATGAAGGATTTCTATCGATGGAGAGGAATTTGGTTGATGTGGTGAGTGCTGGGACACTTTTCGAGAAGATTCCCATTGAAGCCAGGATCCTACTCGAGCAGATGGCCACCAAAACACAGTAATTTGACACTCGCAATGATGTTCGATGAGTAAACGAGGTAAATAATTCATCCATCAAACATTGTTTAGATGAACTAAAATATTTTGTGAGATAAATTACAGTTAGACAAGCACAAGTGAAAATGTGTAGAATATGTTTAAACAAAAGCTATCCAACTGATGAGTGCCCGACATTACAAGAAGGAAGTATGGAGTATGTGAATGCTGCAGGAGGGAATTTCCCAAACTAATACAACCTGTACTCGCAGATATATAATTCAGGCTAGAAGGATCATCCTAACTTTAGTTATGGAGGGAACAAACAATAGAATTACTTCCAAAATCAGTTATAAGGAGCACAAGGATTTCAACCAAGGCCACAAGGAACACAATGAGCTTCCTCCTCTAGTTTAGGTACATGTCTTGACTAGTTTATTAAAATGTTTAATGTTAACAATCTTCATCTTAATCAGACTATACAGCAGTTTAGTCAGAATAAGCATCAACTTCAATAGAGTATGATGCAGCTTAATCATAATTTTTAACAATCCCAGTAGGAGACAAAAGTAAGCGTGCAGAATTTGGAAAATTAAATGGATGAGATGGCATGGAGTCTTAATCGTATCAAAGCGTAAAGTGGAGGAAAGCTACCATCCTAACTCGAAAGAATTTCAACGCTATAACTCTAAGGAGAGGAAAAGAGATCGAGGGTCTCAAGAAAACTCCACGGAGGATTGCTACCGTGAAAGAAATCGAGAAGGGATTAGGAAGGAAGAAAATCTGTCATTGAGTACAAAAGTAAATTTCAAAAGGCTCACTATTATTAAGAATAATCATCTACCTTTTTTTAGCATAATAATAAGACCAAATAAGGAGGATAAGGACAAATAAATATTAGAGATTTTCGAAGTCAACATACCCTTGCTCGAGGCAATCAAGCAAGTTCCAAAGTATGCCAAATTCCTTAAAGAACTTGTAAACATAAGAGGAAATTGAGGGTGGTGAGAAAGTGATGATGGAGA
>JANIIA010007596.1:0-13976 GCA_027478495.1 Erythroxylum alaternifolium | reverse complement strand
TAATTACGTAGAAGTAGTATACATAAGGCTAGCCATGAAAATCAAGTCAAAAACGGGCCAAACGGAGCGAAAAATGAGATTCTAGGATGCCAGAAATAGCCTTCGGCGTCGAAGGCACGGCCCACACACCCGACCCCCTACAATAACGTGGGAAAGCATCGTATGGATGGCACGTGCAGACATCGTCATGTCTCTCCACGCGGAGCACAACTCATGTCGTGCTTATGTAGCACGCTCGGGACGCGGCTCGCGCTCCCACGGATGTGGGTATGTGGGCGCTTGCAACGCTTGCACCTTCTGGACCTGACATGTGACACGTGACACGTGCGGATGGAGGACACGTGGCGGCGCCCACAGTAATCGCGCGTGAGGTGCATAGGAGCACGTGACGCGTACGCGTCAGACGCATCTGGAACGTGAGTCACACACGCAGTCCCGCACACATGCACTGGCATGACTGCCACGTCAGCGACTAACGTCATGTTGGCATCAGCCGTACAAACAGTGCTACTAAAGAAAAGGAAAATTTTCAAAAATTCTCATAAAGCTATCCTTGGTATTTTTGGGTCGGGGAATTTTTTAAAGTGATCTTATAATTTTTTTGGATTTATTACATTAATAATTGGATTCAAGAAAAATTTTTAAAGCTTTTTTGAAGCCAAATTTGAGTGCATTTTTGTACTCTGAATTGCACATAAGGGACACATTTAAAGTTTTATGTCTTGTGTGGTAGGTTTGGTATTCGAAAAAGTATGATGGACACTCTCATTGAAAAATTTTTAAATAAAAAATCTTAAATAAAGTTTAATGACAATGTTTTCATTTTTTGTATGTAATTATTTGACTATGCATTTAATTTTGCATTTATAATTAATTTTCACATACATTATGCCCATATAGAATGTGAGATGACATAAAATTGTATCCCTTATGTTAGTGGACTTTTTGGGATACTGATGAGAATGTGGTCACCAAAGTGGCCTTTCAAGTCAGTATTTTAGATTGTTCTACTTACATGTTGGGGGATGTCTCTGACTTTATGTTTGGTTATTCTGCCCAAAGGTGTTGACCTTGCATAAAGTTTTGAGATGTTCATAAAGGCATTAGATGAAGGAAAGTCATTGCTTAAATGATCTATTCACCCAAAGATGGTAATGTCATGAGAGTTAATAGCTTGTACTCTGTTCGCTTTTATGCGAGTGTCTAATTGCATATATTATGTATTCAGTTCAAAGATATTTCATAATATGTATGATTGGATTCTCGGTATAAATACTTTTTAAAGCTTTAAAAGTTTGTTGTTATCCAGCATTTATACTGATCTTGACGTTGTCTTTTCTATTTTTCAGTCACCTTTTCGCAACAACAATGTTGTCACTATTGAAACCTTGAATGATTTTAACTTCAGGAAGTGGAAGAAGGACATGGAGTTCGCATTGGAGATGGCGGATGTCAGCATGGCTATACACATCGAGCGGCCTTCCCCACTTACAGATGTCAGCTTAGAAGCTAACAGAGCAGCTATGGCGACCTGGGAAAGGTCAAATAGGATGTGCTATTTATCCATTAAGAGGTCGATATCGAATTATCTGTTGAGTGGACTAGCGGACATGACCGTAGCGTGAGAGTTCATAGATAGCATATCCTAAAGATACAAGGTCTCTTCTTATGCTAAGCAGAATGCCTTGATCAAGGAACTTTTCTCCATGAGGTACACTAGAGAGGGAGCCGTACGCGAGTATATCATCCGGATGATGCACCTTCAAAGTAGGTTGAAGGCATTGGATATACCGATCACTGATTAGCTGATAGTGCATCAGGCACTGAACACTCTTCCTTAGGAGTTTGAGATGTTGGCCACTTCCTACATCTCACAGGATGAGACCTGGGACATCAATGTCTTGATTTTCTGGTGTGCTGTAGCAGAGGAGAAGATCAAGAGCCCTCCTCATATAGCTAAGTTTGCAACTACGCAGGGTAAGGAAAAGGCTAAACCCCAACAACCTAAAGGCAAGGGTAAGGGTAAGATACGCAAACCCTCTCCTCAGATTCAGAGTAGGTAGTCAAGCATTACGAAGGGCCCACATGACCTTAAGAGTATAAGGCACAGGAAGTCTGATTGCCCGAAGTACAAGCTTTGGAAGGTCAAACAGGAGCTGTCAGGTAACTCCTCGGTCTTTATGATTCATGAATCCAATGTGGCTATAACCATATCAAGTTCTCGGTGGTTAGATAGTGGAGCTTCTAACCATGTTGCTTCCACGATGCAGGAATTCATATATAAGAGAATGCTGACTAGAGGTGAGCAAAAGCTGATGGTCGACAACAATGAGGAGGTGGACATCTTGTATGTAGGAGATGTAGGATTAAATCTCGATATGGGGTTTGTATTGTATTTACGGGACGCATTTTATGTATTGTCTTTTAGATGAAATATGATATCTGTATCAGTTTTGGATAAGGAAGGTTATCGTTTTGTATTTGATAATACAGTTTTAAATATTTTTATCAATACAAGACATATTAGTACTACCTTCTTATCCTACGGACTATATAGTATATGTCTTACTCCTAATGAAATGTATGCCTCTTCTTATGTTGTCGAATCTGTTACTCGAAAGAGGACCTCCGTAAAGGACACATCGTATATGTTGTGGCATAAACGTCTTAACCACATTTCCAGGGAGAGGGTTGAGAGATTGATAAAGGATAACATTTTCCCAACTCTGGACTTTAGTGATCTGGAGACATGTGTCGATTATTGTAGGGGCAAGTTGACCAAGATAAAGAAGAAGGGGTCAACTCGTGCTTCAGGCTTATTGGACCTCATACATACAGATGTTAGTGGTCCCTATACGGTCACATTGTGCAATGCTAGATACTTCTTGACATTTATAGATGATTATTCCCGATATGGTTACGTGTTTTTGCTTAAAGAGAAGTCTGAAGTTCTTGATAAATTCAAGATCTTCAAGACTGAAGTTAAGAACCAATTGGAAAGATCAATAAAGATTGTCAGATCTAATAGAGGAGGGGAATACTATGGCAGACATGGGGTTGTAGGATAAGAGAAAGGTCCGTTTGTCATGTATTTGGAATTGGTTGGAATAGTGGCTCAGTTTACTATGCCAGGTAGTCCTGAGCAAAATGGTGTGACTGAAAGGCGTAATCACACCCTAAAGGACATGATGAGATCAATGCCAAGCAGGACTAACCTATCCGAATACGTTTGGGGTGAAGCCATCAAGACAACATTATATATCTTGAACAGAGTCCCGAGCAAGTCATTGTCAAAGATACCTTTTGAGCTCTGGAAGGGTTGGAAGTCAAACCTTACATACATTCGTGTGTGGGGCTACCCTGCTGAGGTGACGTTATATATTCCTTATGAGGGCAAATTGTAACCTCGTTCAACTCGTTACTATTTAGTGGGTTATGTCGATCACTCTGAGGGCTACAGATTCTAATATAGAGAGAGAGGGGCCATAATAGTGAAATTACAGACGACGAAGTTCCTGGAATACAATGTCTATGATGAGGGAGGATCCTCACATCCTCCAGAAGTTAGTAGGATAGATACTACTATCATTTCGTATCCGCTTCTCATACAGTCAACTCCGATAGATGAAGGCCCGAGTATCATGCTTGAGCAGATACAGAAACCTACCCCTATTCATGAAGAGGTTTTTGAGGTATAAGAGCCTGTGCAGTTATAAAGATCCACCAGAGAGAGGCGACTTGCTATTTCATCAGATTACATAGTCTATCTGAGTAAGCAAGACTATGACATTGGACATGTTGTGGATTCGGCTACATTTTCAAGGGTCGTTTCTAGACCTCATGTGAATATGCGATGGGAAGCAATGAAGGACGAGATGCAATCTATGAGGTATAATAAGGTATGGGGAGCTTGTTGATTTATCTTAACATTACAGGTCTGTTAGTTGCAAGTGGCTATTTAAGACCAAGAAGGACATACAGGGTCAAGTTGAGCGGTTTAAGGCGCGTCTAGTTACCAGGGGATTCACTCAGAGAAAAGGAGTTAACTTCAATGTTACCTTCTCTTATGTATCTTCGAAGGATGCATTTAGAGTGATTATGACATTAGTAGTTCATTATGATATAGAGCTACATCAAATGGATGTTAGGACCGCTTTCTTGAATGGTGACCTTTACGAGGAGGTCTATATGGAGCAGCTTAAAGGATTTCAGGATCAGGATGTAACTGACAAGGTATGCAAGTTGAATAAATCAATGTATGGTTTAAAGCAAGCTTCCAGATAGTGGTACCTAAAGTTCGATGAGGTTTTTGCCTCATTCGACTTTGTGAAGAACAAAGTCGAAAGGTGCTTATACTATAAGGTCAGGGAGAGCATGATCATCTTCATACTATTGTATATTGATGATATCTTGCTTGCGTCAAATGATTTGACCATATTGCATGAAATTAAGAAACTTTTGGCCAAGCATTTTGACATGAAGGATTTGAGTGAAGCATCTTTTGTCCTCGGTATACAGATTCACCGGGACAGATCTTAACACTCGTTAAGACTCTCGCAAAACACACACATTAAGCGGGTGCTACAAAGGTTAAATATGGCTTAATGTAGACCTATTGTAGCACCTATCTCTCATGGAGAGAGATTATCTTTGGCACAGTGTCCAAAGAATGAGGTGGAGAGAGGGGCTATGAAGAATGTTCCGTACTCTAGTGCTATTGGTAGCCTAATGTATGCCCAGGTGTGCACTAGACCAGATATTGCATTTGTTGTTGGACTGTTAGGTCGATATCTGGCTAACCTAGGTGTGGACCATTGGAATGCAGTCAAATGAGTGTTGAGATACCTAAAAGGTACCAAGGATTATAGTTTATACAAGAAAGTCAACGATTTGAACCTTACAGGATATACGGACTCCGATTTTGCTATATGTTTAGATGATCACAAGTCCACTTCAGGATATATTTTCATATTGGCAGATGGTGTGGTATCATGGGAGAGTGTCAAGCAGACACTGGTTACTTCCTCGACCATGTATGTAGAGTTTGTTGCATATTATGAAACAGTTACACAGGTGGTTTGGCTCAAAAAACTTGATTTCTTAGTTGTTTGTGGTAGATTCAATTGCTAGACCTATATGGTTGTATTGTGATAATCTTGCTGTAGTGTTGTTCAGTAAAAACAACAAAAGTATCGCAGGGTCTAAGCATTTAGAGGTCAAGTATTTGACTATAAAGGAGCTGATCCAAAAGAGTCACGTAGATGTGGAGCACATCAGGACTGAGAAGATGTTAACTGATCCGCTGACTAAAGGATTTGGCCCACTATTGTTTGTTATGTATTTGGTATGGGCGTGTTGAAGTCCTTAGGCTTCAATAGTTAGGGATCATTGTATTTTGCTCCTTAAATGATTGTATATTTGTTGTATTATGATATTATGATTATTTATTAATAAAGATGATCATATTTTTCCTCAGTAATAACCGTTTTGTATATAGTCGTAATACATGTAGAAGTCTTAAGATTTGTATTGATCTTAAGCATTTTAAAGGTCACTGGGCATTGACCTTGAGCCTATGTCATTAAACACATAAAGCTTATATGGATAACCTTAAAGTTTCATATGACATAGGGGGACATAAGTTTTAATCCTATAAAGATTCTCTAATGCAGTTTAACATTTAGTTAGAGAACATAAACGTTTTCTCTAATGTTGTTTAGCATCTAGTCAGAGAAAACAAGTTTTCTCTAATGCTGTTTAGCATTCGGTGAGAGAAAACGAGATTTCTCTATTACAGTTTAGCATAAAATTAGAAAAATCGAGACCTATAGACGAAGATGATACATCTTAGATCATAAAGGTATTATCGTAATCTGCCACACTCCATTTTCCCATTCATGTTAGTGAAGTATTAGGTATTTGTAATTATATTAGACCTGTGTCACACATGACACATGTGTTTGATATTTTCTGGTATCGAAAGTCTTGTAGGACAGAATGTAAGATTTTCATTACCTTTGGATCAAATGTTTTTTAAAATTTTTGGTACCAATACAGTAGCGTCACTTAACCGAATTTTCTAACTATTTTGAACGTGATTAAAACTGCAATTAATAATTGTCCAAGAGGGAGAATGTGAGACAATTTTGCCCCTAAGGGCAATTTTGTAATTTTTCCTTAAAATGGACAGTTATTAATTGTAATTTTGGTTTTTCGATCAATTAATAATTAACTTACGTAATTTGATCCAGATAAGGGTAATAAAATGACCCAATAAATGATCTAGATTAATGGGTCAAAGTTCGGGCGAAAAATGGATCCCTTTTAGTGTGGACTTGAACTATATCGGCCTTGTAATTGGGAAACCCGATATGGAAGTTATATAAATAAGTTATGGTCTCCTACAATTGCTCACATCAATCACAAGCATACAAAATCTCTAACCCGTTAAGAGAACTTGCCTATTGAGAAAACTGTAGAAAGGCCTAGACTACGTGCCGGTGAACATTTTCCATAAAAGTCAGTGAAAATTGGAGCTCGTTTGGTGGCCAGAAATTATTTCAGAACAAGAGATGAAATTAAAATTAAGTATTTCATATTCTTTTATTTTTAATCCTTTCATAATTGATCCTGAATACGTAATAAATTTTATCCGATGAATGACATAATCGTGACATTATTATATTGATTCGTATCATATCAAGATCACAATAGGTAATAATACCGCATGTGCGAGGGAGAAGTGTGACATTATTATATTGATTCGTGTCATGTCATGATGTGGCCACTCTTACCTCGACTTAAGCAATACCCTTAACTATGCTACAGTGATTGCAAAACCAGACAGCGAAATCCAATGTCCACATGCCCATGATAAACCCGAATCACAGGGTGATTTAGGGTAGTTCGAGAGAAAAGCCAAAACTCATTGTTTAAGGGTTGGATATACTTAAAAAGTTATTTAATATGTATAATATTTATTTTTTAAAATATAAGTATCCACAAAAATATTCACCATACATCAAATCATGTGCATTCACTTTTGGTCAAAAAGTCGAACAAAGAGTTGGTGGGTGGTGGACGGCTCATGCGTTTACTATTCTCTTCAACTCCAACTACATAGGAACAATTATTAAAAAACCGATTCTACAAATTTTTAACTATTCAATTTAGTTTATTTTAACAATTTTTATTATTAAACATTAATTAATTTAAAATTTTATTAATTAAAATAAATCAATTCTTTAAGAACTTACTTTTTTTTAATTAAATTTCAATCTTTTAAATAGATAAAAAAAATCTTATTTTAAGTTTTCCAACTTTCTTTAATCCAAATTAAAAAGTTAAACCAAATTGATCGATTTAATTGTAAAACTTTTAATTGAATAAATTTTTTATGTGATTTATTTTAATAAAATTTATTAATTAATGAATTAAATTTTAAAATTGATAACTTTTCATAACTATAATAATTAGCTAATTTTTATTTTACAGTCTATCTTTTTAATTAAACTTTACATTTTTTTGGACAAAAATAGTGTTTTTTTAATTTATTTTAAAAATTTTTTAATTTTATTCAAATTTTAATATATATTGATTTTATAATAATTTAAATCTTTAAATCTTAAATATGTTATCTTATCGGTATAATATCTTGTTCAGTTTTTAAAATAGTAGTTTTTAAAGTTTATTAAAATTAATAAAATCAATCTTATTTAATTTAATAAAATAAGATATTTAAAATTTAAAATTTTATCTTATTTTATTAATTTAATTTCTGTAAAAATTTTAAAATATTATCTGGAATTACATGCTAAATTTCCTTTCTTTTTAAGGAAGACTAACGAGTTTATCTTAGTTACATTTTGTTCTAAAAAGTGAAAATTAATTAATAGCAAAAGGAATCTTAATTAATATTTGGTTGTAAGATAGTGAATTTGAAGTAATTATTTATTACTAGTAATTAATAGTAATAAATTAAATATGAGTTCTCAGAATTAAGTCCCACCCATAAGGACTAGCCCCGTTGACATCTCTGTATATATAACAACATGGTCACAGGGGTAGCTGTTAGACACCAAACACAGAAATATTCTGTATTGACATGGCTGCTGCTGCTGCTTCAAGCCTTTCATGGCTTCTCTCTCGCTCCTTCTCTGGAGCCTCTGCCTCCTTTCGTAGTTTCAGAGGTAATGTTAACGATGTTTTGTCCTCAACCTCAATGAATAAGCTTCTCTGCATTCACTTTTGGTCTCTCTGTTTTTAATCACATCGAAAAACGAAGATTGTGATTGCTTTTCTCTGTTTATTTCTATTTCATTGTAAGTGGTGTCTCGTTTAACGTTTGGATATTAAGAACACCGGTTGGATGGAGGATTTAACTTTGAAGATTATGTTTGTCGTTCTTTGTTTTTGTTTTCATAGGCCTATGCCCATCACTCTCTTTGCCCTTCTCTTATAACCAAACAGAACATGTCAGAAAGGGATAAACTGGAGATAAGAAGGAATAAAAAAATCTTGGTTATTAAAGAGATGGACCGGCCTTCTTTTTCTGATTATTGTTGTTATTAAATATTAGGAAGCAAAGTCTTTTTTTACAGTAAAGCTTGTATTGAACAAAAAATTTTGATTTTTCTGTTACTTGACTTACTTTGTTTGGATCACCTACGTCACCTTCACTCATTTTGTGACTTCATTTCTGGGTTCTCAAAATAGTGGCGTTCCATGTTGTCATTGGTTAACTTTGATTCGAAGTTAGAACATTTTCCTTTTGATAGTAACATCTTGGCATTTTGGGTCTATAAATGGGTTCCCTCTCTTTTCTTGCTGGACCCCAACAGTAAAGTTTAAGCCTTGGGTTTCTAATTCTTGTTAATAAGGAAACCTGGATGATTTTCACAAGGAAACTAATAAGACGAAATTAATTAAGTGTATGGCCGTTTCCCATAATATCGGCAATAATTAATTTGGAATTCTTCAGTAACAGATTTCCCGTTTGGGTTATTTTATTCTTCCAGGAAGAAATTTTGGGGTTGCCAGTGTAATTTCTAGATACAGCACTGCTGCTGCTCTCGAGGAACCAGTTAAGGCACCTGTCAAAGTAAATTATAATCAGCTTTTGATCAATGGGAAGTTTGTTGATGCGGCATCAGGTGAAACCACTACTTCAACGTTTATGAGTAGCTTTTATCTGTCAAGGTTTGGATGTTCCTAATGTTACCGTCTTAGTGTCAGTTTGCATTCAATGAGCTACCAGCTCCAATGTGGCAACAGGTAGTACCAGGGAATCAAGTCGTTTAGCGTGGAACTATGGATATAAATCCGTGAAGTAGCAATATAGTGCATTACTGTGCCTTCTGTTTATTGCTATTTTGATATGCCATCAATGAAGAGAGAAACAAAATTTAGTGAACCTTTTGGTACTTTCTTTTCCTACAGGGAAGACGTTCCCAACTCTTGACCCTAGGAGTGGGGATGTAATTGCCCATGTCGCTGAAGGTGATGCTGAAGATATTAATCGCGCGGTGGCTGTAGCTCGCAAAGCATTCGATAATGGACCATGGCCAAGAATGACTGTCTATGTACTCATTCTTTGTCCTCTTTGCCGATAATTCTTTTTTGCGTATTTTGGTATTGGTGATTTCTGGACTGAAAACTCTCACCTTTGTATTCCAGGAAAGACAAATGATACTTTTGAGATTTGCTGATTTGCTTGAGAAGCACAATGATGAAATTGCAGCATTGGAAACATGGAATAATGGGAAACCATACGAGCAAGCTGCTAAGATTGAAGTACCAATGATGACACGTCTGATTCGCTACTATGCTGGTAAGGAAAAATAAAAGGACCATGAAATATATCGAAACTTCATTAGTTCTTTCCATTTCTCTGAGAATCTGAAGATTGTGTGTTCCGTTTTAAAATTGGTTTATTCTGCAGTAGCAAATGCTAGTCATAATATGAATTTCAATTGAACCGATTATATACTCTTTTTCAGGTTGGGCGGATAAGATTCATGGACTCACCGTTCCTGCCGATGGACCACATCATGTGCAAACCTTGCATGAACCAATCGGTGTTGCTGGTCAGATTATTCCATGGAACTTTCCCCTTCTCATGTTTGCTTGGAAGGTTGGCCCAGCATTAGCATGTGGCAATACAATTGTCCTCAAGACAGCGGAGCAGACACCATTATCAGCTCTAGTCGTGTCAAAGCTACTTCATGAGGTAATTTGGACAATATCTTTAGAAAATCCTTTTTCATTCTTAGATTTTTCAGCAGAAAGGGAATTTCTTGTTTCCATTTATTTAACCCCTAAGCTTTTGTCATTTATGCCTATGATGAATATGCACTCAAAAATATGAGTTTAGCAAACTTGCACATATAAATAGATGATCGGGAGACGCCATAAGAAAATTTTTCACACAAATTCATGACTTGTTCTAATAAATCGGAGTAATGGATGGCCCCTGGATTATATTATATTAATAAATGATATGAGAAATGATCTGTGATCAATTCATATTTCATGGTTTATGTATGTCTTTTGGTTGAATAGTTTTCCAGAAATCATCACTATTGCAATTCTTTGGATCACCGTTACCGTTTGTAGTTTGTACATATTTGTTAATTAATTACGCTTTTGACAGGCTGGACTTCCAGAAGGTGTTCTCAATGTGGTTTCTGGATATGGTCCAACTGCAGGTGCGGCTCTTGCAAGCCATATGGACGTGGACAAGGTATTGCAACTCATCAAGATCCTGACCTTCTTTCTGCATGGACTTGCATATTTAGTGCCTCAAAAGATGGGCAAGGATCGGATTATCTTCCGTGCATGGCCACTTGAGATCCATGCATAAGTTTGTAACGTACAACTAATAGTTCCGGCATGAACAAAATCTGAACTTTTCAAGTTCTTGTAATTTAGAAATAGTCATTCAGTTAGAAATTATTTGTCTCAAATACATTGATGTCTCTCTCTGCAGCTTGCTTTTACTGGATCAACAAGCACAGGGAAAATTGTGCTTGAGTTGGCAGCGAAAAGCAATCTTAAGCCAGTGACTCTGGAGCTTGGTGGGAAATCCCCTTTTATTGTCTGCGAGGATGCCGATGTGGATAAGGCTGTTGAGCTGGCTCACTTTGCTCTATTCTTTAATCAGGCATGTCTATAAGCATCGTTTAAAAACCAAGAGCCTTCCATGCTAACTTAAATATAGTTTACTGATCACAGTTGTGGTGATGCAGGGACAGTGCTGCTGTGCTGGTTCTCGTACTTATGTGCATGAGCGTGTATATGATGAGTTCGTAGAGAAAGCAAAGGCAAGAGCTCTGAAACGTTCTGTTGGTGATCCTTTCAAGAGTGGCATTGAGCAAGGTCCTCAGGTAAAATTCCGACTGAATCGAAGCATTCAGGAATTCAAATTTGCTGGTAATTATTATGGACGTGACCCGTTACCTGCATAAATGAAACAGATTGATTCAGAACAATTTGAGAAGATACTTGGTTACATAAAATCCGGGATCGAAAGTGGTGCTACACTTGAAACTGGAGGTGATAGGTTTGGCCACAAGGGCTTTTATGTCCAGCCTACCGTCTTCTCAAATGTTAAGGTAAAATGTCTATCTAGTAACCAGTTGACACAGAAGCTAGAAACATGATCATGAAGCTAACTAGATCGCTCTATTCTCTGTATCAGGATGATATGTTGATAGCCAAAGACGAGATATTTGGCCCTGTTCAGTCCATCTTGAAGTTCAAGTAAGCAATTACCCTTACAAATAGATAATACTGAGGTTGTGCATTTACAAATATTCTTCGCTGTTTCAAATGATTGCAGGGACCTTGGTGATGTTATAAGGAGGGCAAATAACACCCACTACGGGTTGGCCGCCGGAGTGTTCACACAAGATATAGATGTTGCCAACACTCTGACTCGTGCTTTGAGAGTAGGGACTGTGTGGGTTAATTGCTTTGATGTTTTCGACGCTGCCATTCCATTTGGTGGATACAAAATGAGTGGACAAGGAAGAGAAAAGGGAATTTACAGTCTCCAGAATTATTTGCAAGTGAAGGCTGTGATCACACCATTGACAAATCCAGCATGGCTCTAGAGGCAGATGAACCTTTTAGTGACTTTGTTTCGCTTTTACTCATTTCCCATGTTTCAATATTCTTGAGAATAAAGTGTATCACCCTGCAATAGTGGGGTGGTGTGGTGGTGGTGGAAGAAAGAAAGGAACAAGAATGATTATGGGACAGTGATGACAATAAAACTGTTTACTAGATGAGGCTCCTTGGAGTTGTCACACAGGCTATGTAATGATCTATTTGGTTTTCAAATGCTCGTTTATCTCTTTTCGTTTTGTTTTGTTTTTTATTTTATTATATTTATTCCCTGTTGTCGATCCGAAGTATTCCGACTTCCTTGAAATTTGGGGCTATATGAGCTTGAACAGCAAACTATTATGTCTTCGGTAGAGCCTAATAAAGAGTGTACTTTACCATTGCTTGAACTTAATTCTTGTTTTGTAAAGCTAAAACTTAACTCTGCTTTGCTGAGTCTAAAAGTTTACGGAAAATAGTTGAAGAGGGAAATGTCCCATAAAATTCAAAGGTTAACAATTGGTTGTAGTCGTTTCATAGTTGAAAGTCCCTAACCTGTAAAAAAAAAAAAATTGTTACTTATTGATTTCATCAAACTGTTGTTGGTACTTCTGTTGATAGTGTTATTGTTACCAGTATTTGTGGTTTTGGAATTGGGAGAACCTTTCTCATGCTATCGATAAACCTATGGAGAAATTGAAGATTGTTTGCTATCTCTTTGCCTAAAACTATCGACTTTGGGGAGGTTCAGTTCACTTGAAGCACAGAGTTTGTCTTTAGCAGGTTGCTTCTTGTCTTCTACGTTTTCAACCTTTGAAAGTGGTTTGAGTAACAGGGTAAATGCCACTTTGTCTAAGTTCCTTCTTCAAGCAAGAGTTCCACAAATTCTCAGGCAATTGTGCTGCAATTTGAGACCACCTAAGAAATCATGTAGAAAGAAATATTTTTTCTTACATGATCGTAAAGAAGAGAACTTCAAAATAAAGGACCAATTATTTTGAAAGAACAGAAGTAGCAGTGCCTGTTTTCCCAATTGTCAAGAGTAAAAAATTTAAAGTGGGTATTATATACCAGCTTTGAAGTCCATGCGGTAAGGGGAAAGTCCAAGATCGGAGAAATTTAATGGCGCCATTAATCTACTGTTAAAATAGGGGTTGTATCAAACATTTTCCCAACGCATGCTTTGTTTCAAAAGTTACAAGCTTGGTTTTGGTAAGAACAAGCGAGCGATGACCGCGACAAAGCATTTGCTTTCGATATCTAATTAATCAAATCCACCAAACCCAATCCGAATTACAAATGAGAGAGCTAAATCAAGAGCCTTGTCAAGTTTAGAGAAAGTGGCAGTGATAACAGGCAGAGTTGGGCTGTACGCAACTTGTTTGACAAAATGCACAGGGAAGTTTGTAATAGCTTGTAATATTGAGAAGAAGAAGAAGAAAGAAGAAAATACTTCTGTTCATATTACTTTCTATTACACGTACTAGTTATAATATACAAGAAGAGAATAAATCCTAACAATTAATCTGAGAATTATAATCAGAAGTCTAAGTCGGGATGTTAATTTCAGCTCGGCCCGGCCCGACTTATAGTTAACAAGATTGGCCTGGTTAAACCGGCCCACGGGTCCTATGGGCATAGCCCATGAAACGGCTGGTGGACGGCCCACAGGCCGGCCCGTGGCCCATAAAACTGTGGGTGGGTTGGATCACGGGCCGGTCCGATCGGCCTGGCGGCCCGCAACCAGCCCACTATTGTATTAATTTAATAATTTTTATATATTAACTTAATAATTAATAATTAACTTAAGTAAATTAAAATTTTGTAATTAATTTAATTCATAATTTTAACTATAACTATTTACTTATTAA
>JANIIA010007552.1:0-13977 GCA_027478495.1 Erythroxylum alaternifolium | reverse complement strand
GTGAAATAATGTGATGCATGAATTGAGTGAACCATCGATGATGGTTATCTCATTGAGTTCGCAAAACTCACCTAAAATTTGCAACTATTTTTCAGGATCAGAAGAATATCTCATTAGGCCAACGGGAGTATGCCTATAGCATACAAGTGAATAATAGAGGTCGGGATCAGTTCGCGTCTGCATTGCATTTATTTGATTGTATTGACTTGATTATTACGCAACTTTTTGTATAAAAAAATGTATTTTAAAGCAACAAAGGCGTTTTATAAATGTGAAAGGACCCAAATGGCTACTGTAGATATTGGTGATAGTATTGTGTTGATTAAAAATGGTTATGAAATAAAGTGGGGTTCGATTTGGGTATCGATTTCTGTATTTTATGTTTCTAGTTTTCAAAACTAAAATGAAGATTCATACTGAAATATGAGTGATTGACTGCTCTAGCATGCCACCCTCGTGTGGCACGAGCTCGGACGTCACCCATTAATGTCAGGGTCGGGTCTTACGGGAGTGGGATGCTACTGTTTTAATCTCATCAATTAAATTAGGTTTCACCTGGAACTGAGCAAGTAATACCTAAGAATCAGATACTTCTAAGTGCAATCCCGTATTAAATAACCCATTTAAATCTTTAACTAAATTTTTATTTTGAATGGGGATATGATACAAACTCCCCATCGCTTTTCTACTCAGGGCATCAGTCAATAATACATTGGCTTTACCTGGGTGATACAAGATCTGACAGTCATAATCTTTCAGTAACTCAATCCGTTGTATTTGTCTAAGATTCAACTCTTTTTGTTGTTGAATGTACTGAAGACTTTTATGATCTGTATATATTTCACTCTTTTCACCATATAAATAGTGCAAATATCATGACTGCCATTTCTAGATCATAGGTAGGATAGTTTACTTCATGTTTCCTTAATTGTCTGGAAGCATAGGCAATTATCATCCTATTATGTATTAATACACAGCCTAAACTAATTTTGGAGGCATCACAATATATCACATAATCACCTTGCCCTGAAGGCAATGCTAACACTGGAGCTGATGTAAGGCATTCCTTAAGCTTTTGGAAACTTTTCTTACAGGAACCATCCCACTCAAATTTCACTTGTTTATGTGTTAACTTCGTCAGTGGAGCAGCTATCTTGGAAAAAGCCTTTACAAATAGTCTGTAATAACCGGCCATGCCTAAGAAACTTCGTGTTTTGGTAACATTAATAGGTCTAGGCCAATTAGATACTGCTTTCACTTTCTGATGATCTACTTGAATCCCTTCTTTACTAACTATATGACCCAGGAAACTAACTCTATCGAGCCAGAACTCACAGTTTGCCAACTTGGCATATAACTGATTATCTCTAAGGATTTGTAACACCATTGCAAGTGTTTTTCATGTTCTTCTTGGCTCCTGGAAAATACCAATATGTCATCAATGAAAACATAACGAATTTATCAAAATACGGCCTGAAGATTCTATTCATCATATCCATAAAGGCCGCTGGTGCATTCGTTAAACCAAAAGGAAACACCAAGAATTCACATTGTCCGTGTCCGGTCCTAAAGGCAGTTTTTGGCACATCCTCTTTTCGGATCCTCAACTGATGATACCCAAATATGAGATCAATCTTAAAGAAATGACTTACTCCCTGTAATTGATGAAATAAATCATCAATCTGAGGAAGAGGGTATTTATTTTTAATAATTACTTTATTCAACTGCCTATAATCTATGCATAACCGTAGGGATCCACCTTTCTTCTTAACAAATAACACTGTTGCACCCCACGGTGAACTACTAGGTTTAATAAACCCCTTATCAAGCAAATCCTGCAACTGCACCTTTAACTCTTTTATTCTATAGGTGTCATTCTGTATGGAGTAATTGAGATAGGGTTTGTACAAGGAAGGAGTTCTATATTAAACTCTGTTTCTCTTTCTGGTGGTAATCCAGACAAATCTTTTGGAAACACATTTGAAAAATTCCTTACTATAGGGATCTGCTGTAACTCACTGATCTCCCTTCTGGTATCCCTAACATGAGCTACATACCCTTGACATCTCTTTCTTAGAAGTCTTTGGGCCTGCATAGCCAATATTCTATTAACAGGAAACCCAATTCGATCACCCTGATATAACACTTCTGTTTTTAGATCAGGCCTAAGTATAATTCGTTTGGTATAACAATCCATTGTAGCATGGTGATTTGACAACCAGTCCATACCCAAGATAATATCAACTTCTAATACTACCAACTCGATCAAATTTGTCATAAATTTTCTACCCTCTATTTCCATTACCCATGAGGGGTAAACATATTTCACTTCAACAGTTTCCCCTAAGGGTGTAACTATGAACAGAGGGTCATTAATTATCTCTGTTTATCTATCTTTCCCACCAAACTTGGCACTATAAATGAACGAGTGGCACCAGAGTCAAATAGCACTTTAGCATTCTTGTTCTGGATAAGGATTATACCTATATCAACATTGATTTATCATCATAATAAAAGAAAAATCATATCTTTGTCATAACAGAGCATAGACATTTTATGCAATTCAATTGAATATTAACAAGTTTACATAGGATTACCTGTTACAGCTGTATTAGAGGCATGTGCTTCTTAGGGATTTACAACAAACACTCTCCCCTAAACTCTATTTGTTGGGGCTAGTGATGGTATCTGCCCCATATTTTGGGTGGGAGCTTGGCCTTGAGGTCTACCTTTACCAGCTGGGCCTCTATTAACAGGTCTTTCTATCTGCATAGTAATTTGTGAAACTAGGGGTGGAGCTGCTTGATTTTCTTGCATTGGGTAGTCTTTAATGAAGTGCCCTTGTCGTCCACACCTATAGGGTCCATGATGATTTTTCCCATAGACATTACAAGCAGTTGTAGTCTGTGGCTGTGCTGGAGGTTGCTGTGATCTATTCTTAGCTGGGTTTTGTGTACCACTAGGTGCTAAAAATACTGATGCACCTGGATTTCTGCCTCTACCTTGACCCCCTCTCTGTGGTTCTAAAGGAGCAGACTGTACTGTTTGTCTCATCTAAAAGCTATCTCTTTCTCTATGGCCTCTACTGCTATGGCCTTTACCTTTCTTTCTACATTCTCTTTCTGCTCTCCCCTTTTTAAACTTTGCTTCCACTTATCGAGTCTTATCAATCAACTTCGACAAATTGGGGAAGTCAATAGTTGCAACAACACCATATAAGGAAGGTATGAGTCCCAACTTGTATCTTTCCATTTTTGCAGCTTCAGTAGGTACAATTACTGTGCAAATTTGCATAAGCGTAGAAATTCACTTGCATAATCATCCACACTCATACCAAAGCTTTGTCTGAGCCTTTCAAATTACAGGGCTCGATTCTGTTTTTCATATGGAGAAATAAACTAATTGATTAATGCCTGTTTAAAGAATTCCTAAGTCGGAGGATTCCCACAATATAATTGATCCTCGATATTCCTCTGGAACCATTCTCAAGCATTTTTTGTCAATTTAACCCCCACTAATTCTATGATCTGTGCATCAGAGCAAGTCAATCTCCGGACCATTTTCTCAATATGAGTAATAAACTCTTGGGGATCCTCATGTCTCTCACCACCAAACTCAGGGGTTTGTAATTTTAAGAAATCATTGATACTTAGCCCTTCATCATCTAAAGCTTCCCTAAGTAATCCTATAGGCATTTGCACTAGCTGTGGTGGTGCAGGAGCCACTTCGGGTACACCTTGATGTCTTTCTCTCTCTCTTTCTCTACGTATTCTTACTTCTCCTCTTAATTCTAGAACCTCTTGCCTTTCTCTTAAGGCTCGGTTCTCTACTTCTAAGGCTTCTATTCTATGTTGTAAGGTTCTAACATCTTCCCCTCAAGTAGTTGATCATATTCATTTTCTATCTCTGATCTCCTCCTAACTCTAGGTGGAGATCTTTCTTCTTGTTGTTCTTGCTGTACGAATTCGACATCAGGTACAGCAGTCAAAATTTTCCTCTTTCTAGGACGATCTCGTCCTCGTTGAGGAGGTATTCTTCTTCTAGGAGGCATCTCTATCATAGAGAAAATTAAAATCATTTAGATATAATGATTTATCAAAATAACATGATGCAGATCCTATTCTCCATAGTATCATGCTCATTTAAGAATATCATATACGTATATCATATCATATACATATTTACATATTATTCTCATTCACTATACTTTTTCAACATTCTCTTCATCTCTATTTGACTGGGCTGCTTAGGACTGGGAAGGTATTTGAAAATACCTTTGATGTGTTTAGGGTTCTTTGTATGGTTAGTAGCCTATCCATTCTACTTCTCATTCCTGCACACATCCTTACTCTTATGAAATCTTTAGCTATGAAACCTTTGGCTCTGATACCATCTAACACGACCCGCCTTTTGGACCATGTTGGCACTAGGGAATGGGTAGGCTTAATGCCACAAAGACCCGTAGTAAGCCTAATTTTTCTATATTCTACTGAAAATTTGGCATGACCCGTTTGTTTGTCTGATTAATCCTTATACCTGCTTAACAGTTGTGAATGAAGTGAGGATCTTAATCTGTAATTCTAACATACATCATTTACTTATAATCTGCCAATCTATGATCGTCTTATAACATCAACTGACATCATTCTCAATAACATAACATATCCATACATGTATCATGTACATATGATTATGACAAATCATGGAGCAGCTATAAGCATCTGCAATTAACATCATACCCAAAAAATTACTTTTATGCTTATCCAATCGAGACTCAAAAGGCTTAGATTTATCTCTCGTATGATTTGCTAATCTTCTGAAATGATGATAGTGAGAGGTGACTCTACAACACTACTCATTGAGATATAAACATGCTACATGCTTGTAAGGTTAGGTAACACAAGGCTAGCTTCATAAGAATGGTTTGTGGCATTCTAACCAACAATACATGGTATCAATGAATAAATAAGTAGAAATTTCAATTGCAGCAATCATATGAGTATTAATAATAAATCTCAATATGAATTTTTCTATTATAAAAAGAATCTGGTTTTTGAATTTTTTCTGAGTTTTGGGTTATTTCTTTGATAGAATTCCACAGGATTTCAATTTCTGAGTTCTATTTCTCATTTTTGAGTTCTAATTTTCTGAATTTCTTAAGAAGAGACAAAGGCATGTTAGTACAATGTATCTCCCCTATTTCTGATTCTAGACAAGGTTGGCCTAACCCTGCCTCTAGAGGCCTATTCTCTCTAAGTAGGACCCGAATCTGACTCATCACCGGCGGTTTACCTATGTGCACATGGTTTGATAATGTACTCCACCAACTGGATATCCTGTGAACTTATCAATCATGGCTAACAAGAAAAAATATGGTTCATTAAAGAATTGCAATTAATAGGTTCAACATAACAAGGGAACCAGAAGATGTAAAAAATCTGAATATCATCTGGCCAATGTGGTTTACAACATGCTAGACTCATTTACTTAGAGTTATATATCAAACAAGTCATACAGATTCGAGAACAATTCAATGGGCCGCAAGATAATAAAAAAAGGATTACTACACAAGTGTAGTAGTATGATTATACTCACATCGATTATCTCAGGGGTTCTTATCTCTTTTCTAATCTTCTTGAACTTGAGAGGTACTAGGTACGACTTCTAGTTCTATTCTTTGTCTGCTTTCACAAACTATTGGGTAGCATGCATAAAAATTGCATATACCCGCATTAGTCATCATTACATAAATCTCATTTCTTAACATACATTATTAAAAATGTATATTTTCTTCTATAATGGTCAAAATGGTTTCAAGCTAAATTTTTCCTTGAAAAGGATTCTTGGACTTCATTATGACCAAATTTAGCTTACAATTCCGAATACTTGACTCTTTATGTCTTGATTAGCTTAATCATACTTGAACCTATTCTGTTTAACTGATTTATCTGTGCAGGTCTCATTCTCTGAGGCATAACTTTTTCTAAATAGGTCCAATGTTTCTCAAACTTTCCATACCTCTAATTAACACATAAATTCACATTTTTCCTTTTATGACCATTTTCTAATTTGGTCATTAAAGTTTCCAAATATCCCATTTACAGTCAGCCTTAATATTCTGTCATGAGTTGGACCCTTCCTGTCTCAAATCATTATAACTTATTCATTTCTCATCCACTTGAGGTGATTCAAATATCAATTTTTAATAAACTCATATGGATATCACATATCCAAAGAAGGCTTTAAAATGATAAAATTTGTATTTATTGTGATTTTTATAAAGCTGTACTGTTTCTGTTCTCTTCTGTGTCATTAAAGTCAGTAATACCCTTCACTTATTTAGCCATCTCTCACAGGATACTTGTCCAATTAAAATTACCTTTATACAGCACTTAGATGACACATTTTAGAGCATTTCATAATGAGAACTCATCATCCAATTCTGACTCTAAAGTCCTCAAACAATTAACTTTCATTTCATGTTTCAATCCCGTTGGTATTCTGAACTATTTTCAATTCGGGACTTATCTCATTTGATTGGCTCACCCTAAATTCGTAAAAAACTTCAAGGATACAGTAGACACCTATATCTACAACTTTCAAGTTTTTAGTTTCTCCAAATTCACACGTTAAATAGCTCAAAAATATATATAAGGAGGACCTACGAATCTGCCTCCCTTGGCAGCTTTGAACTTCAAAACCCTAGGTTTTGGTTTAGCCCCAAGTCATCATAACAATGAAAATTTCCTCATGTTAATTTGTCATTAGACATCAAAGAATAAGAATCCATCATCAAAATCATCAAACCCATAAATTTCATCAAATGGGTTTCATAGCCATCGAAAAAAAATGAGAAACTAAATTCCAATCGGTAGAATCAAGTGTCGAGATCGAGGCTTACCATTTTATATTGACTGATCGGCTTGATTCTCCCTCACATTCTTGTTACAAAGCTTGACAACTTTGAGAGAAAGCTTCCATGGTGAATTCTCGTAAGTGAGGGAGGAGAAGGAAGACAAGTTTTTGTCTTATTTGTAGTTAGCTTCTTTTATAAGCCATTTTGTTCATTATTTTCAAAAATGCTCCTCTTATACTGGTTCTTTAAAAACCGCTCGTACAATTTCCTGTGATGATCGAAAAAAATGTCAAACATCATTAATTTGATGTCATCAAAAATTGTAATTCACTGTCCTGGTTTTAATGACATTAGTCTCTGCTGTACTGGGTAAATCAGATACCGAGTGTTACATTCTCCCCCTCTTATTAAAAATTCGTCTACGAATTTTAGAAATTTACCTTACTGGAGAAACAATTGTGGATATCTAGTTCTCATTGATTCTTCTGTTTCCCATGTACATTCCTCAACTTTTTGATTCCGTCATTGTACTTTAATCATTGGAACCTCTTTATTCCGCAATTTTCTAACTTGTCTATCCATGATGGCAATTGGAGTTTCTTCATAAGAAAGATTCTCTGCTATTTCCACTTATGGGGTTTGTAATACATGATAAGGATCTAGAATGTACTTTCTTAACATTTATATATGGAAAATTGGATGCACGTAGCTAAGATGAGGAGGCAAAGCTAACCGATATGACACATTTCCAACCCTTTCAAGGATCTCGAATGGTCTAATATATCTAGGATTTAGCTTCCCTCTCTTTCTAAATCTGACTACACCTTTCATAGGAGAGACTTTTAAGAAAACGTGGTCACCTGTTCACACTGTACATCCCTCCTCTTAGAATCTGTATAACTCTTTTGCCTATTGAAGGCCATTCTTAATCTTTCTTGTATCAGAGGAACTTTTGTAGATGTTTCTTGAATTAGTTCTGGTCCCTCTAACTGTTTCTCTCCTAATTTTGTCCAACATAGTGGAGATCTACACTTTCTACCATACAATGCCTCGTAAGGTGCCATCCCAATAGTGGAACGGTAACTGTTGTTATAGGCAAATTCTATTAAAGGCAAATGACGTTCCCAATCTCTACCAAAGTCCAAAACACACAGTCCTAACATGTCTTCAAGTGTCTGGATGGTTCTCTCTGATTGCCCATCAGTCTGTGGGTGGAATGTTGTACTGAAAGTGTACCCATGCCTTCCTGTAATTTCTGCCAAAATCTAAAAGTGAACTGTGTTCCTCTATCAGAAATAATAGACACTGGCACTCCATGATACTTCACAATTATGTCAACATATAACTGGGCTAACTGAGCTGCACTATAAGTGGTTTTAACTATTATAAAATGAACTGACTTGGTGAGTCTGTCGACTACAACCCAACTAGAATCAAGCCCCTTAGGCGTTCTTGGCAGTCCAATCACAAAATCCATGGTCATCCACTCCCATTTCCACTTAGGTAGTGGTAGCTCCTGTAGTAGTCCAGTGGGTTTCTGATGTTCAAATTTGACTTGTTGGCAAGTTAAACAGGTGGATACAAACTGAGCTACATCTTTCTTCATACCCGGCCACCAATATATACCTTTAACATCTTGGTACATCTTGGTGGTTGCAGGGTGAACACTATAGGGTGTGTAATGCGCCTCATGCATAATTATTTGTCTTAGCCCATTTATATCAGGTACATATAACCTGTTACCACATTTTAATACTCCATCTACTATACTAAACTATGTCACCTTACCATCTTGTACAACTATTCTCAATTTGGCTAGCTCAGGATCACTGCCTTGGGCAGTTTTAATGTCATCCATTAAATTGTATTTCACCTGGAACTGAGCAAGTAATACTTGAGAATCAGATACTTCTAAGTGCAATCCCATATTAAATAACCAATTTAAATCTTTAACTATCTCTTTCTTTTGAATGGGGATATGATACAAACTCTCCATCGATTTTCTACTCAGGACATCAGCCACTACATTGGCTTTACCCAGGTGATATAAGATCTGACAGCCATAATCCTTCAGTAACTCAATCCATTGTCTTTGTCTCAGATTCAACTCTTTCTGTTGTTAAATGTACTGAAGACTCTTATGATCTGTGTATATTTCACTCTTTTCACCATATAAATAGTGCCTCCAAATTTTTAATGAAAATATCACAGCTACCACTTCTAGATCATGGGTAGGATAGTTTACTTCATGTTTCCTTAATTGTCTGGAAGCATAGGCAATTACCCTCCTATTCTGCATCAATACACAACCTAAACCAATTTTGGAGGCATCACAATATATCACATAACCACCTTGCCCTGAAGACAATTCTAACACTGGAGCTGATGTGAGACATTCCTTAAGCTTTTGGAAACTTTGCTCATAAGAACCATCCCACTCAAATTTCACCTGTTTCTGTGTTAATTTCGTCAGTGGTGCAGTTATCTTGAAAAAATCCTTTACAAATTGTCTGTAATAACCAGCCAGGCCTAAGAAACGTCATATTTTAGTAACATTAGTAGGTATAGGCCAATTAGATACTGCTTCCACCTTCTGATGATCTACTTGAATCCCTTCTTTACTAACTATATGACCAGGAAACTAACTCTGTCGAGCCAGAACTCACACTTTATCAACTTAGCATATAGCTAATTATCTCTAAGGATTTGTAACACCATTGCTAAGTGTATTTCATGTTCTTCTTGGCTCCTAGAATATACCAATATGTCATCAATGAAAACCACAACGAATTTATCCAAATACGGCCTAAAGATTCTATTCATTATATCCATAAGAACTGCTGGTGCATTCGTTAAACCAAAAGGAAGCACCAGGAATTCTTAGTGTCCGTATCTAGTTCTAAAGGTAGCTTTTAGCACATCCTCTTTTCGGATCCTCAACTGATGATACCCGGATCTGAGATCAATCTTAGAGAAACGACTTGCTCCCTGTAATTGATCAAACAAATCATCAATATGAGGAAGAGGGTATTTATTTTTAATAGTTACTTTATTCAATTGCCTATAATCTATGTATAACAACAGGAATCTATCTTTCTTTTTAACAAATAATACTGGTGCACCCCACGGTGAACTATTGGGTTTAATAAACCCCTTATCAAGCAAATCCTGCAACTGCACCTTTAACTCTTTCAGTTCAATAGGTGCCATTCTGTATAGAGTAATTGAGATAGGATTTGTACTAGGAAGGAGTTCTATATTAAACTTTGTTTATCTTTCTGGTGGTAATCTATGCAAATCTTCTGGAAACACGTCTGAAAAATCCCTTATTATAGGGATTTGCTGTAACTCACTGATCTCCCTTCTAGTATCCCTAACATAAGCTCCATACCCTTGATATCCCTTTTTTAGAAGTCTTTGGACCTACATAGCTGATATTCTGTTAACAGGAAACCCAATTCCGTCACCCTGATATAGCACCTCTGTTTTTGGATCAGGACTAAGTATAATTCTTTTGGCATAACAATCCATTGTAGCATGGTGATTTGATAACCAGTCCATACCCAAGATAATATCAAATTCTAATATTGCCAACTCGATCAAATTCACAAATTTTCTACCCTCTATTTCCACTGCATATGATGGGTAAACATATTTCACTTCAATAGTTTCCCCTAAGGGTGTAACTATGAACAGAAGTTCTTTCATTAATTCTCTCTCTTTATCTAGCTTTCTGGCCAAACTCGGCTCTATAAATGAATGAGTGGCACCCGAGTCAAATAGCACTTTAGCATTCTCGTTCTGGATAAAGATTATACCTATATCAACATTGTTTTATCATCATAAATAAAGAAAAATAATATCTTTTGTCATAACAGAGCATAGACATTTTATGCAATTTAATTGAATATTAACAAGTTTGCATAGGATTACCTATTACAGTTGTATTAAAGGCCTATGCTTCTTAGGGATTTACAGTAAATACTCTCCCCTGACCTCTATTTGCTGGGGCTGGTGCTGGCATCTGCCCCGTATTCTGGGTGGAAGCTTGTCCTTGAGGTCTACCTCTACTAGCTGGGCCTCTATTAGCAGGTCTGTCTATCTACACAGTAGTTTGTGAAATTGGGGATGGAGCTGTTTGGTTTTCTTGCATTGGGTAGCCTTTAATGAGGTACCTTTGTTGTCCACACCTATAACAACCTCTGAACTCGAGTCTACAGGGTCCGTGATGATTTTTTCCATAGACATTACAAGCAGTTCTAGTATGTGGCTGTGTTGGAGGTTGCTATGATCTATTCTTAGCTGGGTTTTGTGTACCAGTAGGTGTTAACAATACTAACACACCTGGATTTCTACCTCTGCCTTCACCCCCTCTCTGTAGTTCTGGAGGAGTAGACTGTATTGTTTATTCTATTTGTCTCATCTGAGAGTTATCTCTTTCTCTACGGCCTCTACCGCTCTGGCCTTTAACTTTCTTTCTCCATTCTCTTTCTGCTCTCCCCTCTTTAAACTTTGCTTCCACTTGTCGAGTCTTATCAATCATCCTCGAAAAATTGGGGAAGTCAATAATGGCAACAACTCCATACAAGGAAGGTATGAGTCTCAACTTGTATCTTTCCATTTTTGTAGCTTCAGTCGGTATCATTACTATAACAAATTTACATAAGCGTAGAAATTCACTTGTATAATCATCTACGCTCATACCAAAGCTTTGTTTGAGCCTTTCAAATTGTAGGGCTCAATTCTGTCTTTCATATGGAGAAATAAACTCATTAATTAATGCCTGTTAAAGAATTCCTATGTCGAAGGATTCTCACCATATAATTGATCTTCGATATTCCTTTGGAACCATTCCCAAGCATTCTTTGTAAATTTAACCCCCACTAATTCTATGATCTGTGCATCAGAGCAAGTCAATCTCTGGACCATTTTCTCAATATGACTAATAAACTCTTGGGGATCCTAATGTCTCTCACCACTAAACTCAAGGGTTTTTAATTTCAAGAAATCATTGATACTTACCCCTTCATCATCTAAAGCTCGCCTAGGTAATCCTCTCAACATTTTCACTGGCTGTAGTGGTGCAGGATCAACTTCAGGTACACCCTGAGGTCTTTATCTCTCTCTTTCTCTAAGTATTCTGACCTCTTCTCTCAATTCTAGAACCTCTTGCCTTTCTCTTAAGGCTCTGTTCTCTGCTTCTAAGGCTTCTATTCTTTGTTGTAAGGTTCTATCATCTTCCCCTCAAGTAGCTGGGGGTTCAGGTTCATTTTCTATTTCTAATATCCTTCTAGCTCTGGGTGGAGATCTTTCTTCTTGTTATTCTTGCTGTACGGATTCGACATCAGGTATGGTAGTTGAAATTTCCCTCCTTTTAGGACGACTTCATCCTCGTTGAGGAGGTGTTCTTCTTCTAGGAGGCATCTCTATTATGGAGAAAATTAAAATCATTTAAATATAATAATTTTTCAAAGTAACATGCTATTGACATGATGCAGATCCTATGCTCCATAGTGTCATGCTCATGCAATAATATCATATGCATGTATCATATCATATACATAAATACATTTTATTCTCATTCACTATGCTTTTTTAACATTCTCTTCATCTTTATTTACTGGGCTGCTTAGGACTGGGAAGGTATTTTAAAATTCCTTTAATGTGTTTGGGATTCTTTGTATGGGTAGTAGCCTATCCATTCTACTTCTGATTCTTACACACATCCTTACTTTTATGAAACCTTTGGCTCTGATACCCTCTGACACGACCCACATTTTGGACCGTGTTGGCACTAGGGAATGGGTAGGCTTAATGCCACCAAAACCCACAGTAAGCCCAATTTTTCTATATTCTACTGGAAATCTGGCATGACCCATTCATTTGTCTGATTAATTATCCATATACCTGTTTAATAATTTTGAATGAAGTAAGGATCTCAATCTCTAATTCTAACATACATTATCTACTTATAATCTGTCAATCTACGATCATCTCATATCATCAACTGACATCATTCTCAATAAAGTAGCATATCCATACATATATCATGTACATATAATTATGACAAATCATGGAGCAGCTATAAGAATTTGCAATTAACATCATGCCAAAAAAAATTACTTGTCTTTTTATCCAAGCGAGTCTTAAAAGGCTTGGATTTCTTTCTCGTACGATCTGCTAATCTCCTGAAATGATAATTGTGAGAGGTGAGTCTATAACACGACTTAGTGAGATATAAACATGCTACCATGCTTGTGAGGCTAGGTAATACAAAGCTAGCTTCACAAGAATGGTCTGTGGCATTCTAAACAACAATAAATGGTATCAATAAATAAACAGGTAGTAATTTCAAATGCGGCGATCACATGAGTATCAATAATAAATCTCAATATGAATTATTCTATTATAAAGTGAATCTGGTTTCTGAATTCTTTTCTAAGTTAGGGGTTCTTTTCTTTGGCAGAGTTCCACAGGATTTCTAATTCTAAACATTCTCATTTCTAAGTACTGATTTCTCATTTTTAAGTTCTGATTTGCTGAATTTCTTAGGAAGAGACAGAGGCTTGTTAATATAGTGTATCTCCCCTTTTCTGATTTTAGACAAGGTTAGCCTAACATTAAGCTTGGAGGCCCGCCCTCTTTAGGTAGGACCTAGATCTAACCCATCATCGGTGGGTTACCTATATGCACATGGTCTGATAATAGACTCTATCAGCTAGGTATTTTGTGAACTCATCAATCATAGCTAACAAGAAAAACATGATTCATCAAAAAATTGCAATTAATAGGTTCAACATAACAAGGGAACCAGAAGATGAAAAGAATCTGAATACCATCTGGCCAATTTGGCGTACAACATGCTAGACTCAATCACATGGAGTCATATATCAAATAAGTCATACAAATTCGAGAACAATTCAACAAGTCGTAAGATAAAAAAAGGATTACTACATAAGTATAGTAGCATGACTACACTCACCTCGACTATCTCAAGGGTTCTAATCTCTTTTCTAATTTTCTTGAACTTGAGAGGTACTAGGTACGAATTCTAGTTCTATTCCTCGTCTGCTTTCACAAGCTATCGGGTAACATGCATAAAAATTACATATACCTGCATT
>JANIIA010007511.1:0-13978 GCA_027478495.1 Erythroxylum alaternifolium | reverse complement strand
TTTTCATGTGCACATATCACTGTTCACAAATGCATGAGCATGAGATGTGTTTTCCTAATTTCTCCGATTAATCTCTCATGTACCCGTTTTTTATAATTCAACCTGTTATCTGGAAACGGGATGTTACATAAACACTCTATCTCTTGATGTTCCATATCTCTTCGGTGCTAATCCACATAACTCTTCTATCTATCTTGAGCTGCTTTAATTCTATTTTGGATCAACTTCACTTTATCCATTGTATCTTGGATCAGTTCTGGGCCTTCTACCATCCTGAAACCCTCTTCATCCTAATACAGAGGTGAACGACACTTTTTGCCATATAACGCCTTATATGGAGCCATACTAATACAACCGTGATAATGGTTATTATATGCAAACTCAATCAAAGCTATATATTGATCCCTTGCTCCTTGAAACTCCAATACATATGCCCTGAGCATATCTTCAACAGTATTAATTGTCTTCTCACTCTGTCTATCTATTTGAGGATGAAATGCAATACTGAAGTTTAACTTCATACCCATAACTATCTGTAAGCTTTTTCCAGAATCTCGAAGTAAATATGGGATCCTTGTCTGACACAATGGCACCGGAACCCCATGCAACCTCACTATTTTGTTCACATACCTTTGGCCTAAATAGTCTAGAGAGTTATTCTCTCTCATTGGAAAGAAATAGGTTGACTTTATTAATCGGTCCACTATAACCCATAAAGTATCATATTGCCTCAGAGTCCTTGACAATCCTATAATAAAATCTATCGTAATTCACTCCAATTTCCACTTCGATATTGATAGTGACTGTAACTTACCAACTGGAGCCTGATGCTCAACTTTAATCTATTGGAAAGTTAAATACTTAACCATATAATTAGCCACTTGCTTCTTCATCCCTAGCCACCAAAAATGCTACTTTAGCGTGTTATACATCTTGGTAGTACCAGGATGCATAGCATAAGTGGCTATATGTGATTCCTCTAGAATCTCTTTTCTAATTCTGTCATGCAACATTGGTCTCCGCTTCAATGAACCTATCATTACCTCATTCTGCTCTAAATTCAATTCAACATTTAATGCTCTCAATTGAACTAAGTTCAGTAACCTCGACATTTGAACTTGAGCTACACTACTATCCGATTCTTTACTCAAAGCATCAGCTACCATATTAGCTTTTTCTGGAAGATATTCAATCGTGCAGTTATAATCTTTCAGTAATTCTATCCATCTCCTCTGTCCTATAATCAACTCTTTTTAACTTAATAGATACCTCAAACTCTTATAATCAGTATATATCTGCAATGTCTCTCCATACAGATAGTGTCTCCATATCTTTAGAGCAAAAACAACTACAGTAAGCTCTAAATCATATACTGGATAATTATTCTCATGAGACCTTAATTGTTTCAATGTATATGCTATCACTTTGTCATACTGCATTAGTACACATCCTAATTCTTGATGCGAAGCATCACTATACACCACATAACCTCCTAATCTGATGGAATAGTCAATATCGACGTTGTAGTTAATCGATGTTTTAGTTCCTTAAAACTTCTCTGAAATTTATCATTCCATCGGAAAGGCACATTCTTCCTCAAAAGTTTTATCAAAGGGGTTGGGATTAGTGAAAACTCCTCGCCAAACCTCTGATAATATCCAGCTAATCCAAGAAAACTCTGAATCTCTGATACACTTCTAAGAGCTACCCACTTCATCATTGCCTTTATCTTCAATGGGTCTATCAAGATGCTTTGTCGAGACATTATGTGACCTAAGAACACTACTTGATTCAGCCAGAATTCACACATACTGAACTTGACATACAATTATTTTTCCCTCATGATCTGTAAAATCAGCCTCTGATTCGCACCTGGTCATTAAGTCCTTGGAGGTTAAATCAAAATAATCTAAGGATTGTGCTATAGGGTGCAACCCCAGGTTGTTCACTTAATTAGAACCTAAAATGAATGGACCTAAGTTAACTTATATGCCATCCTATGTAAGATAATTGGAAAAAAGGGGGGTTTTATTTTTGAAATCATTAATAGAAGATTAACCAGTGATAAGAATCCTCTTAAAAGTGAGCTCTGGCTATTATAGATCGAAATTGATTTCAACATGAGCACAAATCAGTAAGCTTCAAAATGGTAAACCTTAAAGTACTCTTCAAGTCTAGGATCTTAATCAATGGGACTCCATTTCTTAAGATCCTGTTAAGTGCTCTTAGTGTATGTAGTAGGATCAACCCATGCAATAGGTCAACTAAAATCCAGAATCAACACAATATCAAACATAACCATGCATGATAAGAGAGAATCAAGAAGATTACAAATAAACATATATAAAACTTCATATATTTAAGCTCAAAGTTCTACATAAACCAATGTAAACTACAGAAACTAGGGGGACTTTGCTGTTACAAAACCATCAGTTTGCTACGGCGAAAGTATTCCAAACTCACAAAGACAGACAAAAAAGTTCAACAAAGAAATGAAAAACATAATAAAGAAACACAGGACACAAGCTAGATACTCGAAAAACCTTTAAGTGCATATATATGGTCATAAGGTACAAAATAAGCTCAAGAAAAGAAAATGCAACACAATCAACAATTCTAAACTTCTCCAAACTTGAAGTTATATCATGTATCAGGGCAATTAAGCACAACAAAAGAAAGGCAAGAGACAGAACTAGAAGGTGATATTATTGAATTGAAAAAATAAAAATTAAATTAAAAACTAAACTATTTTCCTACTGTAATTTCTCCCCTACACTTACTAAACAAACTAATGCACCAAAATATGTTATGAGCAATCACAGGGCAAAAGTAAGTAAACAAGTGAAGGAAAGAAACTACCTGAGAGTCATGGAGGTTTCTGATTCTCATAATAAAGCTTTAACAGATGACCATTCACCTTAAGCTTGGCTCTAGTCTCTTCATGTAAAAGCTTCACCATACCAAAAGTTGTGCACCTTTGTGACTGTGTACGGTCAATCTCAACGAGAGTTAAACTTCCCTTGCTTAAAAGTGAAATGAGCCTTAAACAATAACACTTTGTCTCCCTCTTAGAAGTTCTTCCTCAGGAGAACTTTATCATGCACAAACTTTATTTCCTCCTTTTAAAGTCGAGAGTTCTTGTACATCGCTAGCCTCAACTCTTCCAATTTTTGCAACTGTAGCTTTCTATCCATCCTAAAAGATTCTAAGTCCATGTTACACTGCTTGACTACCCAATTTGTTTTATGCTCCAACTCCACTGGCAAGTGGCAAGCTTTGCCATAGATTAAGCGGTAGGGAGACATCCCAATTGGTGACTTGTAGGCAGTCCGATAAGCCTACAGTGTTTCTTTTGATTGCAAGCTCCAATCTTTCTTGGATGACTTTACTATCTTCCCTAAGATGTGCTTCACCTCTCTATTACATATTTCAGCCTAACCATTGGATTGTGGGTGATATGCAGTAAAGACTTTGTGAGTGACATCAAATTTTAAAAACAGGTTATCAACTACCCTATTAAAGAAGTGTGTACCCCTATCACTCACCACATCCTTTGGAATCCCAAACCTACAGAAAATGTTAGACTTAAGAAATTTAGACACTATTTAGGCATCATCTTTTTTAGTAGGCACATCCTCTATCCATTTGGACACATAATCTACAGCTAAAAGGATATATACAAAATCAAAAGACAGAGGAAAGGGACCCATGAAATCAATCCCACAAACATCAAAGATTTCGCAAAACAGTAAAGGCTACTGATGCATTTCATGTCTTTTACCTAACCCTTCAAAATGTTGACATTTCTCACAGAATCGACAAAATGTAAAAGAATCTTTAAAAAGGGTTGGCTAGGAAAAACCAGAGTCTAGAATTTTCCTAGATGTTCTCCTTGTACTAAAATGCCCTCCAAAAACCATGGAATGGCAAACTAAAATAATGGCATCGAATTCTTCACTAGGCACACACTTTTTTATGACTTGGTCACTGCACATCTGCTATAGATGAGGAGCATCCCAAATGTAATACCTTGCTTCACTCTTGAGCTTTTGTGCCTGCGGCTTAGACATAAAAGGAGGGGTGAGTCTAGTCATGAGATAATTAACTATATGCGCATACCAAGGCTCTTTTAAGACTAAAGCACATAAAGCTGCATCAGGAAAAGAATCATAAGTGAGTTCAGAAGAGTTTACTCCCCTTGTATCTTCTGATAGCCTACTCAAGTGATCAGTTACATGATTCGCTGCCCCGGCTCGATCCTTTATCTCAATGTCAAATTCTTGAAGAAGTAATGCCCATCTTATCAATCTTGTCTTAAATTGTGGTTTTTTAAGAAGATAACGGATAGCTATATGGTCAGTAAAAATAGTTACATGAGAATTTAATAGATAAGGCCTAAACTTTTCTAAGGAGAAAACTATTGCAAACAGCTCTTTCTTTGTTGTTGTTGTTGTTAAGTCATCAATTTGCACTTATTTGATAGTTAGTTATCTTTAATGTGTTGAAATTATTATCCGAAATTAATGGACTTATCTTATAATTGTTTGCAGATGATTTTCAACACCTTAGAGATGAAATTGAATCAAAAAGATGAAAAAGAAATAAAGATAATTCGAAATTCCAAATCTGGCAGCAATTCAATCACTAGACGTGGCCACGTCTAAGGATGGAATAAATCTATAGATCTATTTTCAAAAGTTAAATTCGAGATTCTCACAATCTTTGAAGATTATATTGCCATCTTTCAAGGGGATTGACCATCTAAAATTGGGGGATACAATATCGGATGAAAATCAAGAAAAGATAGGAGGGAAGTTGGAAAAATAAACATACAAGGAGAGAAGATCACAATTCACGCAAGCCTAGCTTAGAGATTTTCGTTTCTGCTATTTTCTTTCAGTCTTTTTCCATTTTCTTCACTTTCTCCATTAGTATTTTCATGTTTTTTGTAGTAAAGAACCAAGGATGGAGACTTTACACTTTGTTATTTCTTTTGTTTTCAATTTTAGCATAAGTAGCTAAACTTTTTGTCTTAGTTGAGGAGATCCATGTTATCCACTAGTATGTGTGAGATGTTTTGAAAAAAGTTTACGGTGTTAATAAACATTGAATATCTTCCGATCTACTCTTTATAATTGAATTCATTAGTTTCTAGGTGCGCAACTAGGGATTAATGTATTCAATCGCTAGATTAATGAAATATGATGTTCAGTTTCACTAATCACAAGTAGCAATTAGGATTGCCTTCTCCACGTTAGAGTTGGAAAGTTCTAAGGAGATATTTGCTTTATTGATTGCATGTTGTATATGTATTTCACTTGCTCATTGGTTCTTGGTTCGTAAAGCTATTATTCAATTAAACATACGATCGTATCTAGGTTGTTGTTTAAGAAGAATGCTAGGATACATGTTTCTAGTTATTACACTTAAGAGAAAATATTCCCAATGAATGTTTGTTAATGATTGCAATTTTATGTCAAGGATCCATATTAGCGTGATAACATTGGTGACCTAAAAACCAAGGTGTTTCCCATTAATTTTTCAGATTCAATTATTGCTTTCAATTTGCGATTTTTCTTATACTTTTTTCTCATATTGCGTGAATTAAAATCTCCCCCTAATTTTGTTACATTGTTTCATTTGAATTTGTAATTTCGTTGCTGTTAAGATTCCTCGTGGGAACAATATCCGCTTATTGCTACTACCATAAAGGGTATTAACGGAAGTGATTTCTTTTGAATTTGGTTGCAGGCGATAGTAGTACCAGTTGTGTAGTTGATTTGAGCTGCATCCAATATTTTCGAGGCATATGCAATGGCTCTTAAGAGCTTCTGCTTCCTTTGGCCCAACATAGCTCTTATAGCACAATTAGAAGCATCACATGAAAGCTCAAAAGGTAATTTCCAATCAGGGGCAACCAGAATAGGGGGATAAATGAGTTTAGACTTTAACTCATCCAAAGCATCTCTACACAAATCTTCAAAGTCAAATTTTACATCCTTTTGTAAAAGCTTGAAAGAGGTAATGGAATCTTGTTGAAATCTTTTATAAATCGCCTATAGAATCCTACATGAACCAAAAATGATCTTATATCTTTAACACAGATAGGATAAGGCAAAGAAGATATAACCTCAATCTTAGCTTTATCAGCTTCAATTCCCTTGTTATAAATCAAATGACCTAGCACTATGCCCTCTTTGATCATGAAATGACATTTTTTAAAGTTTAAAATCAAATTCTTTTCAATGCATCTTTTCAAAACTTTTTCAAGACTTGCAAGGCAATTATCAAAAGAACCACCAAAAACAGTGAAGTCGTCCATAAAGACTTCGATGCATTCCTTTACTTAACCCAAAGGACATCCTTCGATAAGAGAAGGTAACAAAAGGACATATGAAAGTGGTTTTATCTTAGTCCTCTGATGCAATAGGTACTTGAAAGTACCTAAAGAAACCATCCAAAAAATAATAGTGAGGTCTGCCTGCAAGTCTTTCAAGCATCTGGTCAGTAAAAGGAAGAGGGAAATGATCTTTTCGTATGGCATCATTTAATCTTCTATAGTCTATACACACACGCTAGGAATTTTTCACTCTTATCAGAACAAGCTCATCCCTATCATTTCTAACCACAGTGACCCCACTTTTTTTAGGCACTACATGTATCGAACTAACCCAGGATAGATGATCCCAGCACTCAGAAGTTTGGTCACCTTTGGGGCTATCTCACAAGTTTGGAACCCTTACTTAGTATGATCCTATGTGTACAAATAGCTGGACTAATCCCAGGTATGTCTGCTAAAGTCCACCCTATAGCCCTCTTATGCTCTCTCAACACAACAAGGAGTCTCTCTTCCTCACCGTTGGATAGGGAATTGGCAATTATGACAGGCAATCGCTTATTAGACTCAAGGAAAGCATACTTTAAAGTAGGAGGTAGGGTTTTAATTAAATCTTAGGATGTTGCACAACAGAAGGGATCAATTTATGAAGTTCAAGAGAGAATAGATTTCTCCCCTTTCCTTCAACCAATGATAGTTCAGGTTCCATGTGGTCAGCTTTGCAATCTCCATTTATTCCAAGCATTGTACCAACCTCAGGTTGATGTATAGTAGCAACTGCCTTGGATAAATCCTTCTGCATACCTGAATCATCAATAGACAACAACTCATCCAAGTATCTCAAGGTATGAGAAGAATTAAAAATAGATAAGTTAGGAGATGTAAGGGATGGAGAATAATCCTTAGATTCAAGGTGTTTTTGCATCAAATAAGTAGGTGGAATAGTTGAAATTGGAACATCTTTGTTATCTTTAGTCAGACACTTTTGTTGCGGTGAAACAAGTTCATCAATTGCCACGTTAGTGTCATCTCCACGATGCCAGAATCACCTGAAATATTAAAAGAAAACCTTTCCCCAAGGGAGTCATCACTGATAATAGAAGGAATAGAACTCATGTGTGAGTCAGTAGATGATACCGTTGCTTTGTAATTAACTACTGCATAGTTAAGGCATGTTATGTCACCTCCACATGAGCAAGTGGAGGGAAAAGCATAAAAAGATGAAAAGGAAGAAATGGTGTCTTCCTTATTAGTAGAATCAAGTGAATAGAGTTTAGAGCCAAAGGAATCATCTTGCAATTCAAATTCAGAGCAAGCATCATCAACAGCAATATCAACCATGTTAACACCCAAAAGTGAGTAATCTTTATAAGGATGTTTCATTGCTTCATACATATTAAAACAAACTTTGTGATCACCTACTTCCAATATGATGGTGCCTTCTTTCATGCTAATCATGGTGTTAGCAGTCCTTAAGAAAGGTTTACCAAGAATCATTGTGGTGTCATGAACAAGTTCAGAAGACATGTCAAGCACATAAAAATCAGCATGAAAAACTAAATCCTTAACCTGGACCAAAATATCCTATATAATGCCCTCATGATACCTAATGGACCTATCAGCCAATTGGAGTACTACAGTGGTAGAATTAGGAGTCTTGACTCCCAATGAAGTGTAAACGAACTTAGGCATGACATTAATAGCTACCTCTAGATCTAACAAAGCTCCCCCTATAGTAATTTTACCTAAAGTGCAAGTGATAGTAAAGGATCCAAGGTCATGACATTTCATAAGGATTTGAGGTTTAAATAGGGCAGACACATTTAAACTTATTTAAACTCTTTCATTTGGCCTAAACTTCCTCTTATAGGTACATAGGTCTTTAAGCTATTTGGCATAAGCAGGAAATTGTTTTACAAGATCAAGAAAAGGAATATTGACTTCCACTCTACTAAACAAATCGATAATATCTTTTTCATGCTTAGTTTAAGTCATTCTTTTGCTCATCAAATATGAATTAGGAAAAGGAAGGTCTTTAAAATTTACCTCCTTACCATTGGTTTTGTTGGCTCCATGCTTACTTGACTCAACAAGCTCCCTTGCTGTTGCTTGTTCATGGTTGCTCTCAAAATTTGTTTCTTTGCTATTTAAAAATGTGGACTCCTTTTCAGCTAATAATGCTCTCTCCTTAAAGCTTTCAAAATTCTTTAACCTTGTAGGTGTAGGAGGCAACTCATCACATCCAATCTCCTCCTCAACTACTTCCTTATCCTTATCACTGAACTTCACTTGCTTCCCATTTAGAAGAGTGATGGCATTCAAACCACCCTTAGGATTTATAACAGTGTTTGAGGGAATAGCGCCACTGTTCCTAGCTTATTGCTCACTCATGTTACTGTATAGCTGAGTGACATAGGAGTTGATGTTTTCAGTCTTTGTCTTCCATTGCTCCATTCTTTTCTCTAGGACATTGAATCTGGCAGCATTCTTAGAACAGTCTTATTGAATCAGAGAGGCTAAGGAACTAAACTAGTTGGCATTAGAAGTCCTCTCCTCCTTCATCAATGCCATCATATTATGCAAGAATTGATCTGTGTCTTGCTTTTGTGGGACAGTTAAAGCTTGATGTTGGTTTGGAACTGGTTAGTAGATGGACTAACCCCTCCACCTCGATGGAATCTATTTGGAGGTCTACCTTCTTCATTTCTCTAATCAAGTCAAGGATTTGATTTCCATCCCTCATTATATGTATTAGAATAAGGGTCCCACTTCTAATTTGTCCAACCTTGATAGACAACAGATACCTATTTATAACGATTGGGACAGACGCTATAAATATGCATCACAGAACCACAAGTTTCATAACTAGGCGCAGCAAGATCCATAAGGGCTGGTGAATAATGGACACTCATATTTTTCAACTCTGCAGTAACGAGGGATAGTTGAGTAGTCATTTTACTCTCCAAAGAATTGACCTTATACTTAAGACTTTCCATTCTTCTAGAGTGAACTATTGAAGCTCCCAACTCATATACTCCTCTAGTGTCCCTAGCACTGTACTGCTGGTGATTCAGAGCCATTTTCTTAATCCCATCCTAAGCCTCTTCAGCGTTGAGGTCTATCAGTGAACCTTCTAAGGCTACATCCAATATACCTTTGTCTTAACTCTTCAGCCCATCATAGAAGTACTGCACCAACTGCTCGTCTAGTATTTGATGGTAAGGGCATCTTGACAATAGATCTTGAAAACGGTTATAATAATCGTAGAGGGACTCATAAAAGTCTTGTCGTACAGAGTAAATCTCCTTTCTCATTGATGAAGTTCTAGAGGCAGGAAAATACTTCTCCAAGAATGCCTTTCTTAAATTTCCCCAGCTATGGTAGGCATCGCCATGTGTCTCAGAAGACTCATGTACCACTCCCTTGCTTTAGCCTCCAAGGATAGATGAAAGACTTTCTATAGCACCTGATCTAGAGAAGCGCCCACTAGTTTCATGCTCTAGAAAATCATGGACAACGATTGCAAGTGAATGTAGGGATCTTCTCCTTTCAAACCATGAAATTTAGGAAGAGAGTTAATAAGTAATCCTTTAATCTCAAAATTCACATCAAAATTAGGGCAAGCAGTAATAAAAGGATCATAATTCACATCAAAAGTAGTAGCTTCCCTAATGGTCCTCCTTCTAAGGTTGCCATTGTTCTCACCAACTCACTCCTGCTCCATATTACCTGCGTTATCACCATTCCTAGTTGGTTAGCATTAAGGTTAGGGTTTTGCAAATTAGCTACATTTTTAGCCATTATCTCACCTTTTAATGATTCACTCTCACTGCTTGAAATGCTAGACTCCACTAAGATAGTTTCCTCTTCAACAACTACCATGCTTGTCCCTTCTAGTCTCTTTTCCTTTATAACTTTTCTCAGACTTCTCTTAATTTTAGGGTTAAAGGGTAGGAGTTTGGTTTTTCGAGGCATGCAAGGGAAAAATTCAAAGAGAATAAAACTGAAAAAAATTGACTTGCAAGCTCACAAAGTCAAGTAAAAAGATGAGATGTGATGGATGCAAGTGTATGGATGTGTGAAAGTATATATGCACAGTTAAAGAAAATTTCAAAGTTGTGTAGGAAAGTTGGCCGAGGCGAAAATATCCTGAGAGGAATCCTCATAAAATCCTACAAGTTGGCCATGGCGAAACAAGGAGTTAGTCGCAATGAGCGTTCATAGAAAGTAGCAAATAGGACTCTGAACTGTGCAGATGTAAAATGGTAAGTATGAAAAAAATAAAGAAAATCAGTATCTTTTTTTGTATTTCCAAAAATTTTGATGCTATGCAAAATGAAAACCTATACTATTGACATGTACGAAGCTAAACTATCAAACCTGGTTGTTAAGCCCTTAGAGGTTAAGTCAAGATAATCCAAGGATTACACTATAGGGTGCAACCCCAGGTCGTTCACTTAATCAGAACCTAAAATGAATGGACCTAAGTTAACTTATATGCTATGCTATGCAAGCTAATTGGAAAAAAGAGAAATCATTAATAGAACTAAATTGAATTGAAAATTTATTTTTTTAAGTTTTTAGAGATATAGAAAACAGAAAGATTAAAAAAATAGGAGATTAAACAGTGATAGAATCCTCTTGAAAGTGAGCTCTAGCTATCATAGTTCAAAATTGATTTCAACGACTATAGAAATCACTAATCTTCAAAATGGTAAACCTTAAAGTACTCTTCAAGTCTAGGATCTTAATCAATGAGACTCCATTTCCTAAGATCCTGTTAAGTCCTCTTAGTGTGTGTAGTAGGATTAGCCAATGCAATAGGTTAAATGAAATCCAGAATCAACTCAATATCAAACATAACCATGCAAGATAAGAGAGAATCAAGAAGATTACAAATAGAAATATGTGAAACTTCATATATTTAAGCTCAAAGTTATACATAAACCAATCTAAACTACACATAATGAATATCCAACATTTGATTAAAACTGTAACCAAGTAGCTCAACTACAAACTACAAATCCTAGACCTAGGAATTTTTAAATTCATAGTTGAACCATAGATTAAACTACTCCCCTTTTAAGCTCATTGAACTCTAGTCATTGCTACACCTTCAAGAGGAAAAGAAATGCCTAACCACTCATTGCACTCTGAAGCTTCACAACTTGGAATGAATCTAAGTCACCCATGGTGGAGGTTTTAGCAATGGAAGAAAAATGGAAGAAATTAGGGATAGATGAGAGAAAGATGAGAGAGGATGGATGGATGCTACCTCCCCTATACCCCCTATCACTTATCTCAAAATAGGGTTTTTAAATTGATATTCGGGTCAGTTTGCATAGATGGTAAGTGAACTTTTCAAAAATGGTTCGGGTCTGGGCTACTGATTCGAAGGTTTCACCACGACAAAGGAATGAATTTGCCACAGCAAACTTTTCTCAAGAGGTCTTCTTTCTTGATCTTATGACTTACAATTTCTTGATCTTCGCTCTTGGCTCTGCTTCTTGAGTGCCCTACAATGAAAAGCAATAGTTGGCAATATCAATTGTCCTAAAAACCAAGTGCAATTACTAACTATTTATGACAATTTTACCTTCAAACTACATTAATTCAAACCAAGCACTCTTAAACTAAATTAAGCATAATATCCAACAACAAAGGCTGAAAATATAACAAAACCATGCAAAATATCAGTAAATAATATAGAAAACTTGGGTTTAATCAGCCTCAAATGCTCAATGTGCTTTTCTCTATTTTTTGAATACACCAAAATATCATCTATGAACACAATTACAAAATGATATAAATAAGGTTGAAATAGATTATTCATCAAAGCCATAAGAGCAGCTGGAGCATTAGTCAACCCAAACGGCGTTACTAAAAACTTAAAGTGCCCATATTTACTGCCGTTTCGGTAAATCAACCTCTACTATTTTCAACTGATAGTACCCAGATCTCAATTCTAACTTAATGAACACCTGAGCTCCCTGCAACTGATCAAGCAAATCATCAATTCTTGGCAATGGGTACTTGTTCTTCACTGTTACCCGATTCAACCGTCTATATTCGATACACAGTCTCAGAGTCCCATCTTTCTTCTTCACAAACAAAACTAGGGCTCCCTATGGTGATACACTAGGTCTAATGAAACCCTTTTCCAATAACTCCTGTAACTAAGCTTTAAATTCCTTCAATTCCACAGTTATATGAAGGAATAAATATAGGAGCACCACTTGAAACTAAGTCGATTGCAAACCTTATTTCCCTATTTGAAGGTAAACAAGATAATTCTGCAGGAAACATATCTAGGAATTTCCTAACAACATGAATATCCTGCGCTATCTGCTCAGTGCGAGTATCGACTACGTGGGCTAGATAAGCATCACATCCACCTCTGATCAATCTCAGTGCACTCATAAATGAAATTAATCTGGCTGGCACTACTAGACTAACACTTCAAAATATTGCTCTCGGCTGATTAGGAGATTCTAGGATTACCTCTTTAGTATAACAACTCATGATAGCCCTATGAGCAACGAGTCAATCCATGCCTAGAATAATATCTATCTCCTTTAACTATTATACAATCAAATCAACTTCCAATTCTACCTGATCAATTCAAATCAAACACCTTTTATAGACTTCACTAATTACTATAGTACTACCTATTGGTGTACTCATCTCTAAACCACAATTCAACAGTTCTCTATCACAATGCAGTCTAGATGCCAGATGCGGTACGATAAAAGAATGCATAGATCTAGGATCTAGCAATGTAAAAACTTCAAAAGTAAAGATATGCAACATACCTGCAACGATGTTTGGGAAGTTATGAGCCTCGTATCTGGTCATCCCATAAACTATAGCCTGAGACTGCGGTTGGTTGCTCCACACCTCAGTCTTGACAATAGGACTCCCTGAACTCACTCTACCTTTATCACTGCCTCTCTGTCCAAATCCACTAGCCCGACTCTACTAGACAGTTGTCTCATTCAATATTCCTCCTCTCACTCCTAACTGTACCCCAAAAACTATGGGACAGTCTCTGATCTGATGTTTGTAGGAGCCACATCAAAGACAAGCTCCTGTTAACTTCCAACACTCTCCATTGTGCTTCTTCCCACAATGTTCACAATTAGGTAGCTATCTCGATATTGTACCTCTTCCACTACCAGATTGCATAAAATTGCCCCTCTATATGAACCCCGACTGTCTTGATCTAGCCAATGGTCGAAAAGATCTATTCTGGTACTTACTAAACCTTCTACCAGAACCATCCTAAGATTCACTAGGTCTCTTTATACTGGACTCTTGTCTGTATTCTGCATGACCATCTTTCAACAGTCATTTTATTCAGATCGAGGCTGCTCTCAACTCAGAGAAACTACTCAGATTCGTAATTGCCAACCTTATCCTAATCTCCATATTCAATCCTTCTTCAAATCACCTTCACTTGTCTTCCTTAGTAGGAATCAAGGTAGTAGCATATCCCATCAGTTAATTAAACTTTACCTCATATTCAACTATTATAAGTCTCCTTTGCTTCATGTAACACCCCAATTCCCGCTGAACCCGAACCCGATATCGATGGTGATACCCAGATCCGTGCCCCGCGAGGGTGGCGTGTCACATCACTTA
>JANIIA010007500.1:0-13979 GCA_027478495.1 Erythroxylum alaternifolium | reverse complement strand
GAAATACAGAAGAAGCAAAACACAGATGAAGTGGAGATACAGAAGAAACAAAACACAGACGAAGTGTAAAATAAAGAAGATACAAAACACAGAAGAAGTGGAGATACAGAAGAAATAAAAACAGACGAAGTGGAGAACACAAAATAAAACACAAATGAAGTGGAGAAACAGAAGAAACAAAACACAGACGATACAAAGCAGAAGATACGCTAGTACATCGAGCAGTTAGTTAGTTGGAGTTAGTTATAGAACTCAAGTAAATAAAAGTTATCAAGATTCAAGAAGCGGTTATCAAGACTCAAGAAGCAGTTATCAAGAATTAAGAAGCAATTGGAGACTTAGACTATAAATACTAGTCGGAGTCAAATATTGAACAACTGTTAACTTTCAACTTTTCAACTTTGTGGAAAAATTTTGATCTTATATATTTTGAGTGTTCAAAGGGCATACTTGGAGAAGAAAAATTCAGTAGTGCGATATCAAGAGAGCTAAACCTACTGTAACAATAGCTCATAATATCTTTCTAAGGAGAGAAAGAAAAGGCTGAGAGCCTGGAGAGGCTAACATAGCTGAAAGAATACTTGATGTAAGAGACCTGAAGAGGCTTTAAAGGGAGAAAAAGATTACTTGTAAATTTGCTGGAGTATAGTGAAAACTCAGATGAATTCTGAGGACTAGACGTAGCCCACAGTTTGGGTTGAACCAATATAAAATCGCAGTATCTATCTTCTATCTGTCAACTTATTTTATTTTGGTTTTAAGAAAAAGTATATAGAAGTTATTTTCAATTTATCTACATAACAATTTTTATATAACGTTAGTAATATTATTTGCAATTTATCTACATAACAATTTTTGTATAATGTTAGTGATACTCTTTTAACAAGTAAGAGATGTTCTTATAAAGAAAAATTAATATTTTGTATTTACGAAAAGATTACACAATTCAACCCCCTTCTTGTGTATTTTGTCTATTATAAGTAATTTCTATATTAACGTGTGATTTACTTCAATCACTTCTAGACTCACCTTATTTATCAATGATGATGCATGTTAAGCTGAGATGGAGTCTTTAAGAGAATCAATAAGCTCCATTAGATGATTTTGTACCTCCTTGCTTGTTTTCAAGATATTATAAGTCTGCGCTAGTTTTTTAAGTTTGTACTGTTCATTGATCAAATTCCCCTTATATTTCCTCAATGTTAGAATTTTGGACTTGTTTCTTTTTCCTTAGATGTAATTATGGAATAATTTAGGGTTCCTGTCTCCTTCCTTTAATTATTGAATTCTACCATTTTGTTTCAATTGTGAATAGTAAGCTTCTGGGATTTTATAGTGATTCTATAAGTTGAAAGCCCTCTTTAGCCTTGAGTATTGGGATTTATGGGTAATTACTTAGAGTATCCTGAGCTAAATTAAGTGTTTTTGGAGCTTCACCTTTATCAAATTACAAAGGATCTATATTATGCTTTAACAAACTTTTATATTATCCTTTGATCTCCTTTAACTCCATAACACAATTATAACTTTGAGATCCTTTACAAACTATGCTCAGGTCCTTTTCCACTGCTTGTGTAAATTGAGGATGATTCAATAGTGAGTAGAAAAATTTAGAAATAGCCTTCCTTATGCTCTTTTGCTAGTTAAAGCAATTTCAATAAAATGCTGATCATATATTAGTGAATTACCAAAGTGAGTATAGATGTGGGGTTATGCATTCAACCACAAATCATTAACCAAACACTTATCTAACTTTGTATGAATCTATCACCATTTTATTGGTTACTCTAAGTTAAAAATCATCATGTAAAATTGAGATGCAAAATAACTATAGAAGTGGTAAGATTGGATAATTCATGGTGCCTGGTAGAAGCATGCTTCAAGCTACTATCTGTTTCTAAGCAGATTAAGGACTAATTAAAATATTCTAATAGGATCTAAGGAGAACTAAGAGTCATTCTTTAGAGGTCTGTTTGTATACTTATTCTATGAAATTCCAATTCTATGCATGGATCATAGTTATAGCTAGTTAAAGATTTGATTCCTTTAAAATGTCATCGTACTGCACCAGTTGGCTTGAACTTCTCTAGCTAATCTGATTAGCTAGATAAGAGAGGGGTTAAATGTTACCATCACTTTTCTAGTAGGGTATTGTGAGTGGTTGCTTAAGATGGTCCACTACCATTGCAAAATCCAAAGACTTTTCTTTTATAAGATCCTTCTTGATTTTGGTCTCAACTCTCAAGAAGACCAATAAAATATGGCTTCATTTGGCATAAAATGTCCTTATAGAATCATCTGCTTATTTAGGTAGTTAAGCCCTTTAGTATTCCTCACTATAAAATCCATCAATTCTTCCTAGCCTTACCTTTCTTTTTCCTAACTCTTTTGTTACTAGAACTAGGAATAATTCTTATACCTTCTCTGCCATTTTTAAACAAATCATCTAGAATAAGATTGGAACTAGGACTCACCTCATTCTCATACCTCTAGACAACTTTATCTTTAGATAATGAAGTTAACTCACCTTACTTATTCAAACTAATGTTCTCCTCAAGACTTGCAACATTTTTTTTTAGACTTTTATAGGTTCTATTGGGCTACTATATTCCACTATTTCTCTTATACTACTCTTCACCCTTATACTTTTCTCTATATAGGGACAAACTTCTTTGGGTTTCTTCTTTATAGGGCACAATTCCTTCAGCATTTATGTTATTCATAGCTTCCTATTTCTTCTACCTCCATATCCACATCATGCTTCTTCTGATTGGCTTTTAAGGGTATGCAAGCTCAATAGATTCTTTAACCAATTCCCTTTTTCATTGAACCTTATTATCTACATATATTCAGAGGGATCACTTTCTAGCATTACTTTCACACATATGCAAGTGCAATCAATTCTTTTTAGGTTTGTTATATTATCATTAAGTGAAATTAGATGTCCTATTATTCTGGCTAAATAGCTCAGGCACTCTGAGGACCAGTATTCCAACAAGATCTTATAAAATTTTACCTAGATTGGTATATTTTGTAGCTTAGATCTTTCCAAGGTCAGACCAGGCTTCTACATTTTCAACAACAAAGGTTTTCTTTGAATGTGCCATGGTCCCAACTAGAGAATCTTTTGTGCATCTCCTCTGAGGCAAACCTGAATTGAAAAGCACATCTTTTATAATAAGGTAGTTTTCAAGGCCTAGCTTCCTTCAATGAGTGATGGCCTACTAGTTAACCACTAAAAATGCAAGACAATTTATAAAAAATCATCACACCAAGCCTCATTCCATATCTTAGATCTTATGCGTAGCACCTCAGTTAGGGATGGCACTAAAAATTCATTTGAAGAAGGAAGTATGTAGTGAAGTTTTCTAGACGCATTTGGATGCCCAACAATTGTAATCCATGTTAACTTTGTAGTCGCAGTTTCCACTTGAGCATTCTAGTTCTCCTTATTCCCGAGGATAAGAGAAAATTCCTATATAGGGGAAGTATTGGGTTAAGATGTGGAATATTGGTTATTATTGTTGTTTCTTTTTAATGAACAATGCTATTTTTATCCATTGATAATGATTACATAGGGAATGTAAAGGTAAAACTAATGAATGGTAAGAATTGAAACCTTAGAAAATTTTAGCAACCATACAAATTTAAAGATTAGACATTGCTTTATAGTGTTTTAAGTCATACAAAGTGATCGTCTTCTTTCTACATATTTGTTATGTATCAACACAACCCTTCCTTAAAGAATCTTGTCCACAAGATTCTGTTATGGATATTATTTTTGAAGGTTGAACAAAGGCCAAAAATGTGATTTATATCCCAATGTTTTATAAAAAATTTAAGTAAGTCTTTACCATTATCTTTGATATCACTTTGTATGCTATTGTTACTAAAATAGTATTTTTTGCACCCTAAATAGGGAACAAAAGTAGTGACAAAGACAATAGTAGGGGCTTAATAAAACCTTTTGTGAAATATTAAGGTAAACATCAAACCTTTAACCAATATTTAAATAAATCATTTTAAAGCTTATATAAATAGGTATACATTGTCTAGTTATGAGGTCACATAGGCTAAATTGATGACCTATATACTAGAAACTGCTAAAAACTTAACTTTTGTTTTATAATTTATGGTACCATTGTACTATTTACATCATATTTAGTTATAATGTAATACCATAGATAACGGTGAGGACTAACTTAAAATTTTAAAGAAATGTTAGGGAGGCAATTTAGACCTTTTTCCTTGAACAAGAACTACTAAGTTGCTTATTCCTCTAAGCTGAACCACTTCATATAAACTTGGGTGGCAGGTTTGTTATGCACCTTAACCATCCTTTGTTCCCAAATAGCCACAGGTATGCTCTCTTCTGTACTTAGCTCCAATAAGAATATTGGCAATATAAGACTAGTTTAAGTTATGTTACATGTATAAATGTCTTAGAGAAAACTATAATTTATAGCCTATTGATCCCAACTTATTTATTGGTAGCACGATGTAACACTACATAAAATAACTAGAATAAAAACTATAGCCAATTATGAGTCTAGGTCGATCCCATGGAGTGTGTGTGTAAAGCTTTTGTAATGAAAATAATTGGTGTTTAGGTTAGGGGTTTTGGTTGAATAACCAAATAAAGTAAAATTAAATTAAAGAAAAAAATTAAAGAAAACAATAAAAAAGGTGAGGAAAGTGATGAATACATTAGGGATTCGGGCATTAGTTCAATCTTGACCTACTCACAACTAAACATACTTCATTGAATTTTTATTCTCATACCTCTCCTAGCAACTATTAACCATAGGTTAACAACAAGCTCTGTTAACCACGATTTTCCCTTAAGTAATGTTTAATTAAAACAAGCCCTTTAACTAAACCTAACTATCAAATAACCTATAAAAAGCTTAATAGATTTAATTGGGTAGCTACATTATGAAATGGAAAATAGATTAATCAAGGCAACATTCATATAAGCTCGGGTCATTTAACCAAGGTTACATTATCACTAATGATTCGACACCACCAGTTGTCTCAAATGAATCTAAACACAACGATTATAAATTGTATTCAAGATTCTAACAATGTCATACATAAACAAGCTATCAAGAATGAGAATAAAGATCATTCTTATATGAAAATCCCAAATTCATAAGTATAGGATAACCTAAAAAATTCCTAGAGAGAGAAAGAACAACAAACACAATGAGAGAATGCTTAACCAGGTTCTTCGGTATTGATATCACCTCCGAACTGGTGTCCAGAAGCCTAGCCCTCTATGGCTATCTAAAGGATGAGAGGTTTGCCCCTTCTCTTCGTCTAAAAACTGAGACCTCACTTCTCCAAATGATTCATGCCCTTTGTTGCCATCAATATATTGTATTTATACTAAAAACTAGGTTTTTGGATGCTAAAAGTCACAAGTGTGAGCATGGATGTCATGGTCGTGAATGGATTCATTAAAGCTCATAGATGTAACCCATCATTGTATAGGCATGACATTGTTGTCACGCTCATGACTTATTTGTCATTGCCGTGAGTTAATGCTCATGGCCATGGTTTTTGATTCTCAAAGCCATGAGTTATGAGCATACAATTTGTTCTTCATTTTTCTGGCATTTTCTTATCTCCTCTTCACTTTAAACCTTCTCCTTTTTATTCCATGAAGACAATTAAGTTTGAATCTAAAGAAGACGACTCAGAGAGTGTGCTTTCAACTCACTTCAACTCTTATGCTTCCAAATTGTACCAAAACTAAATATGAACTAAATTGGATGTCATAAGCATTTTAAAGCATTAATCACTAAGAGTGATGGATTAAATGTATTAAAAGTTAAGCACATATCATTTATAATTTTGAAAGGACTATAAAATCTTAGGGACAAATTTTGATTGGGTCTCCTAATGAGGGTTCCTTTCTTATAAGGTTAAAGCTTGATAAAGTTCCCTCTCTGTCATTTTTAAAAAGGTAATTAAGTAAATTCATTGAATGATAAACAAATATACATTAAATCCTCTACAAATTAGTATGACTAATCAAGGTTTAGTTAGGTTAAAGCCTCAACAAGATATGATATTATAACATACTACTCATTCAACCAACTTTTACACAAGTTTGAGATGCTACTCTTCTAATGAAATTTTTTATTATAGTGAAGGAGACAAAGTTGTAGCAGTTCCTTTAGCTAAGGAAGCTAGTTTAAGTTTGAATGCAAATCTATTTAGGATAGCTTTAGTGTCACTCTTACATCGTCCAAATATTATATTGTTCCTCTCCTGCCAAATTTGGTGCATAATCATCCAAAATCCTATGTTGGATAGCTTCTTATCTTCTTTGTGTCTCATATTAAGAGTAGAAACCTATTCCACTATTCTTGTCCAATCCTATGATTGTATTGAACCTCAAAAGTTACTAAAAGGGACTTCTAAAAAACTTTAAAGGAAGTACATTCAAAGAAAAGATGTTCATGATTTTCCTTTTTAGTTGTGTATAACATAAAACCTTAATAGTCAATTATGATTTTGATCTTGTCCTTTTTTTCTAGACTTTAACAAAGTGCAAGCCAGAGAGTGCCAAAGATGGTTATTCTTGATGTGTGGGAGATATAGGTAATAATGGTAAACTGTTAGCTTTAAGCTTGGCTAGAAAGAAGAGAATTGAACGAGTTACCAAATGGGGTAAATGGATAGGAAAAAAATGGTTTAGACAGGGTAGAAGAATGTAGAGAGAAAGGAGAGCCTCTCTCATATGTTCTTGAAACATCAAACATTTGGAAAACATGCATTCTTTCTTAAATCCCTTGTAAATGAAAATTGATCACTTAACCACTTCTTTATCTTGGAAAAGATTATCAATCACCATCATTTTAAATTCTTTAGTAAGATAGGGGATATGTATAGGCTGGGGGTAGCCATATAATACTTCAAAGGGATTGGTGTTAATAGAGGAGTGATGGGTGGTTTTATACCTCTGTTATGCTAGTGGCAACTATTGAAACCATTTACTAGTATAATATCCAGTCATACACCTTAGGTAAGATTCCGAGGAGTTGTTGAGAACTTCAGTGTGGCCATCCATTTAAGGTGGAAACACATTATCCCGTGATCAGGGTTAGAACCTTATGATATTGTACTCGAGAGTTTATTGAGAATTTAGAAGTACATTTCATACATCATATGGCATACTCATACACGTGAATAATGTTAACACTCATTAAAATAATCGTACATGTATTCATTGACATTTTCAGGTATAAATGATTTTAATGTGATTAAAATGTAAATTGTGGATTATTTGCCTTAAAAATTAAATTGGTATGTATTAGAATTGATTTAGCAATTTTGGTGACATTTCGAACATTTCGGAAATTTTTAAAAAATTGGTGTATTTTTGGACTAGGAAAAATGTGGAAATAAGAGACAATTAGAAGTGTGACATTTGGTAGGTTAAATAGAGGTCATATGTTATATATGCAATGGTGACATGTGGCATTGCAAAATGGAGCCATCTAGTCACTTAGGAATTATGTTTATGCAGCTGATATTTGTCTAATTGTTGATACATTTAAATATTTATACTTCGCGATTAATGATACAAAAATACTTAAGATACTCACTTTAATTCATATATGATTTTAGGTACAATTTGGAAGCAAGGAAATTAAAGTGTGTTGAAAGCATTACATTTGGGCCGTCTTTTTGAAAATTAATTTTCACTTTTCTTCATAGAGTAAGAATAAAAAAATTGAAAGACAAGAAAAAAATCAATAGTAGCAAAATGAAAAAATGACAGTGCAAGATGAATAAACACAGTGCAGAGGACAAAGCAGAAGGAAGCTAGTGCTTAACGTTAGCGTTGAAAGCTAGCATTAAATGCTAGCGTTTAACATATCTGGTTAATTAAAGAATCTACAGGATGGTGGACCAAAAAGGGGAGAAACATTAATTTTTCCCATCAATACACAGTAGCATAGCTGGAGGGCATGAAGAGGAGAGCTGCGAGTGGCTTGTGGTTGAGAAGAGTGGAGGAGCTGCAGCTTAGAGGGCTGCGGCAGAACAAAATGTTAATTTAGGAGGACTTTACGATAATTAATTTTGATGACAATCAAATAATAATAATGTTAGAAATAAATGAACTAGTTTGATAAGTATGTTAAGTGTGCATAAGTACAAAACACAGAAGAAAAATATAGAATAAGTGGAGAATACAAAAGAAGCGCAAACATATAGAAGAAGCAAAAGATAGAAGAAGAAAGATACAAAGGAAACAAAGCAAAGAAGTAGAAGCACAGAAGAAGTAAGAGACAGAAGAAGTAGAAGAATACAAAAGAAGCGCAAAGTGTAGAAGAAGTAAAAGCACAGAAGAAGTAAGAGACAGAAGAAGTAGAAGAATACAAAAAAAGCGTAAAGTACAGAAGAAGTAGAAGTACAGAAGAAGTAAGAGACAGAAGAAGTAGAAGAATACAAAAGAAGCACAAAGTACAAAAGAAGCAAAACAAAGAAGAAACAAAGCGCAGAAGAAAAACATAGAAGAAGTACAGACACAGAAGAAAACACAAACGATACAAAGCAGAAGATACGCTAGTATGAAGAGCAGTTAGTCAGTTAGAGTTAGTTATAGAACTCAACTAAATAGCTGTTATTAAGAATCAAGAAGCGGTTATCGAGACTCAAGGAGCGGTTATTAAGATTCAAAGAAGCAGTTGGAGACTTAGACTATAAATAATAGTCTTAGTCAAAGATTAAACAACCTTTTTGAGAAACCTTTGATTCTACAACTTTTAAGCATTCAATTGTATACTTTGAAAAGAAAAAATTTTGTAGTTCAATACAGGAAGGCTAAACTACTGTAACAATAGCTCACAATATCTTTCTAGTAAGAGAAAGAAAAGGCTAAGAGCCTGAAGAGGGTAAGATAGCTGAAAGAATACTTGGTGTACGTAAGAGATCTAAAGAGGCTCGAGAAGAAAGAAAGAATACTTGTAATTTATTGAAGTATAGTGAATACTCAGAAGAATTTTGAGGACTAGATGTAGCCCATGGTTTGGGGTGAACTAATATAAAATGACAGTGTCTATCTTCTATCCCTCAACTTATTCTATTTTGTTCTTAAATAAGTATATAGAAGTTATTTGTGATTTAACTAGATAACAATTTTGTGATAGTCTTTTAACAAGTTAGAGAAGTTCTTATTAGAAATATTAAAGATTTTGTATTCACGAGAAGAATACACAATTCAACCCTCCTTCTTGTGTATATCATATATTGTACTTAATTTCTATACTAGCGTGGGATTTACTTCATATACCACCGTTAGTAAGCATCCACATGTTACCTCTAAACATCTCATGCTTACAGTTTGTAAGATCCTAATCAAATCAAAAAGTATAACATGTGCTAGTTTATCTGGATTAATAATATCTTGTCTTATTAATCCCATGACTAGGAATTATTTAGATACTAGCATTATTGTATATGATAGGAATCTCATTATCATGATCTCATCATGATTTCCTTTATGCTGTGTTTTGTATCATAGACTTCATTTACTCGATTTAAGATTAATATCAATTCATATATAAACGAACATGAAATTAATAATATTGCCTTTTGCTTTATTAATGAAAACAAAGTTAGTACAAAAGTGCTAAAGGTGATTCCTTAAAAAAGTTGGTCGACATATCATTCAAAGAAGCAGTTATTTGCTCACGTTCTTAAAATGTATCCTTATTCTTGAAATAGATCATCATCTTCTTCACTCTGAGACATTAGGGAGCTTATATAGTATAAGGTATTATGCTCATCATATCCACGTAAAGAAAATCTTGCCTTAAATTCATGTAGGCCAATTATATGCTTTTTAATGGATGCTATTAGTTTATCTGTAATACTTTCGCATTATTGCTTTTATTGCACATATTTAGTAAGATTATAGGCATTCCATCCATATATACACCAAGAGCAACAATACGAAAGTGACAAATGGCATAGGTAATTAAGTGACAAATGGTAATAGTGATTGAGTGACAAATGGCCTAGCAGAATTATGACAAATGGAATCTTATGGATAGGACAAGTGACTTATAAGCATAAGTGACAAATGCCATTATATAGTAGTGACACCTAGCAGCTAATGCTTGAAGCTACTACATGGATACTTTCTATTGTGTTAATTCTTCTTCTTTCCTTTACTCTCACCACCGAAACACTCACGCACCCTCACAGCTTTTGAATTTTGCTTCAATTTTGCTCATATTCACTTTAAGATCTATACAAAAATCTACTCAAAGATTGTTATAATCTACTATCATCATTTTGCCTTTGCTAAAATCATTTGACTTCCATCTTGTACTTGGATGGAGAGCTAAGTTAGCTTGAACATTAAGATGGAACTTGAGCTAAATAAGTAAGTCAAGTGTTGTTCTTTGTGGCACTCTAAAATAGAAATTATATGATGACTAAATTGGGATGGAATGCATGTGGCGTTAATGATGATGATGTGCTGGAATGTCATGGATGAATTGGTTACTTTTTTATTTTGTATTTTATGTATGAAAATATTAGGTTATAGACTATTAAATTGATGATTTAGGTTAAGATTTAAAGTACAAAAGAAGGTGGATTCATGGTAAAGATAGGTGTTCTAGAATCTAGAAAATTAAAGCTATAGGTGTGCTTGTAAAAAGTGACTATTAATGATAAAAATTCGTGAAGTATTGAAGGTAGTAAAGTTACACATATTAGTGATGTTGATAACAAATTCTGAAATTTTGATTTCAGCCTTGTGCATATGTCAAACCAGCTGAGAAATTTCACTTTAAATTGGTATATTTGGACTTGATTAAGGCTAGGAATAAGCCTAGAATTTTTCTTGATTAATTGGTTAAGAGCTTGATATGTTTTAGTTAATTGATGTCATAACCTAAACAATGGACTGTTTTGATGTGGTTAAGTTTAAATCTTAAAATTATGATTTGTTAAAGGAATAAACGAGTTTTTTAACGCAAACATGATCTTAAAGACATGAGTAATGTGTATAAGGTATGGATGAATGAGCATTGAAGAACATGGGTAATTATGAACGAAAATTGGGTAAATGTATGAATATATATTGCCGAAAAAATTAGTGAATGTATAGATCTAGCTTGCTGAAATTCCAGATTTAAAGTAATAATTATGTGTGTGTTATAAGAGACTTTATGATTATAAAAATGTTCAAGGATAAGTTTAAAGTATGATTGATGAATTTGGAGTGAATCAAGCTAACTTAAAGGTATAAACCTAATTGTAAAATGGTAATATACAAAATATAATGTTTGAATGGTCAACATTTATGAATAAGGATACATACCTGGAAAGTCAATTGAGCATGTATTGAGCATGACACATACACATGTGCATGATTGAATAATTCATATGATTCATCAACTTAGTAATGTTAAAAATATGTGTGTATTGCATGAATAAAGAAGCATAAGTTGATCACCAACATCCAGACATTGTCAGATAATCAAGGCAATAGCTTTTCTAGAGCATACTGTGAGTTAACCTATATGTTTCTCACTATAATTGAATTGTTACTTATATGATTATAATAATTTTGGACATTGTTAGCCTAAGGAGTTTGATAGTTAGGAATGTATTAGAAGTGCTTTCAAATTGCATATGTAATATGGAATATGTACATAACTAAATGTTGAATGCTAGACTCGAATTTGAAGAATGTGATAAATGATATAAGCACATTAAATGAAAAGTATTGATAGCATAATATGTGAATTAATGCATTCTATTACGTTGATATGCCTGATCAAATAAAGAAGTTATGACCGGAGTGTCCAATGTAAAAAAGAGTTTTAAGCTCAAGAATTATGTACAAAGAGCAGCAGGCTCAGTTAATAATAAGCCAGGTGTCCACAATTGATATGAGACAATAAATGAAATGAGTCAAGTATCTGCAACAGATACGGGATAGAGTCACATGTGAATTTGAACATATAACTTTACATATATCATATGAATGATTTGGATGAATTATTAGATTGTTCTAAAATGGTGATATCAAATGTTTTCCTACATGTTGTACTTGTTGATATATGACAAAATCTGATGTGGGATTTGATACTGAATGATGTGTCATTTTCCATGAATTGGGTTATATAGTTGCCTTTTTGTTCTGATTGAGTGAGCACATCCAAAGAAACCAAGTAGAATTCTAGTGCTGTCATTTTAAGAACAAGAATGGTTCAAAGGTCTAGTCAGCTGATATCTGAAGAGACTAGTTTAAAATGTTTTCAGTTAGCATCCCATTTCATGTTGTATATTTTGTATGGAATACTAAACTCTTAAATGTTATGTAATGTATATTTATGGATTATATATTGTAATGTAACAATGTAAGTTTATGTTTGTAAACAAAATGGGAAAAGTTGATCTTTTTGAATACTTGTGATTTGTGTGATGCCTTAGTTAGTTAAAATGATTGTTCTAACGTGCCATTCTCTTATGGTATGTTTTTGAATATCTATTGGATGTTCAAGCATACACTCTATAGAAGTGGTATGTTATAATTTTTGTACCAGAGTTAGGGTTGGCATCCATAGGGACATATATGAGCATTTTAAACATAACATATATTGAGAGACTCATACAGTGATCACAACTACTGTTTGTTAAAGGCCATTCGCTATAGGAGATCGAATCACAGAATCTGTTGACCTTGAGTCCATAAGAGCCAATAGAGAGTCCCCAAAACCCCATTTTGGACAAATGCCTCAGAGAATTTATGAGAAGAGAGAAAGGAGGTATGGAAAATTTAGGAAGCAGGGGACTATAGACTTCTATGGAAGTACAGACCCTACTGAGGCAGAAGGTTGGTTTGAAAGAACAGGGTGGGCATTTGATCAGATGGACTGTGAGTCTGATAAAAGTTTTGACTATGCAGTCTGGTTACTTTAAGGTCTAGTTTATCAGGGTAGACTAACATGGAAAGATTTTTTGAAGGTTTTTAAGGAGAATTATATGCTAAAGATCTACTTGGATAGGAAGATGAAGGAATTCCTCGATCTAAAATAAGGAAATCTCATAGTAATTAAGTATAAAGTGAAATTTAATGAATTAATGGGATATGTTACTACTTTGATTCCGAGGTTGGCTATTACTAATTTGAGTAGTTTTGTTGAGCTGAGAGCTGCTTCAATTCGAATAGAACAGTTATTGAAAGATGGACAAAGAGAGTATAGGAAGGAATTTAAAACTAAGAGATATGGTGAGTCTCAAGTTAATTTTGGCAGGAGATTCAATAAACACCAGAATAAATCACTCTAATCACAAACTAGCTCGAGATAGATGGGGTTAAGATCGTGAGGTGGTGTTGTTCATGCTGGTAGTGGTAGAGGTCAAGTATTAAGAGGGCAACCATAACAGATGCCTAGTTGTGAGCATTGCAGAAAGAAACATGGCAGAGAGTGTTAGAAGATATCGAGAGCTTGTTTGCGTTATGGCTCTTTTGAGCATCAGATTAGAGACTGTCCAGCGATTTTAGGAGCACGGTCTATTGGATCAGAACAAGCAAGCATGCTATATTTGGAGAAATGGTAGATTTTAAAACTTTTTAAGAAATCATTTTTCCAGCGGAACCAACAAATCCAAATCATTATGTCAATCCATACATGATATGGTATAAGAATAAGAAAAACATAAACAAGATGAAGAGTATTATCGACTCCTTTGCTACAGCTTTAAATACTTGTTGTGCTATCCTCTCCTTCTTTTTGTATCAAAATCCTTTGCTTTTGAATCTTTTCCTTTATCAATCTATCTTCTCCTTATTGTTTTATTCTCAACCAATTTGATTTACGTCTTGTTCTTCAAGGACAACTAGGTTAACAAAATCCTTTGGTAGGAAAGGAGAAGAAATGTTTGGAGGAGATTTTCTTAGAAGAAGATGAACCAAAAATGAGACTCTTTCACTTGGTAAT
>JANIIA010007489.1:0-13981 GCA_027478495.1 Erythroxylum alaternifolium | reverse complement strand
TCTAAGACAAGATAAACCTAATCTGAATTTTAACAAACTAATCCTACTTGTAGCAAAAGTCTAAGTCATGCCAATCCTACTTGGAATAGGATTGTAAGACTTAATTACAATTCAAACTCTAACTAATCAAATCTGATCGAAATCTAATTTAAAGACATCTGATCAGATTTAAACACAATCAAAGCCTCTCTAACATAGAATTTCGACCATACTAAGAAAATATAACCAAATAAACCAATAGTTGAGTCTTGAACATGATTCATGGCCCAAACATGTAATCTTCAATAATCTGTCCAAGAATGCATAGCCCAAATGTGTAATCTTCAAGATTGGTTTAGTCTTCCACAACCTTGATAAAATGGATCAAGATTGGATCTCCCTCTTCCAAGCCTAAGTTGAATGGCTTGTTCTTGGATGGTGAATACATCAATTCAGCCTAATTGTCCAAATCTGCCTAGGTATTTGTGCACCAATCCTTACATGGCTTCCTTGATCTTCTTGGATCTTGATCTTGTGATTGGCCCACTTACTTATAATGGATCACTGGCAGCAACTTGTCCACCTATGGCAGTATGCTTCCCACGTGAATCTTTATGTAATCCTCCATCCATGGCAGCAAGCTTTCCATCAAGAACATGTTGACCTTGGTTCTCATTAGTAGTCAAATGCATGCTCAACCTTTCTTTCCCACTCCAAATAGAGCTCGGGATCTTTCTTCCCTTGAAAGGATGGAATTGTCATCGTTACGTTGCCTAAATTGTTATCCCTTTTGGAAACGTTCTTCTTGCCTATTCTAGAGTTGGAATCTTCATACTCTGATTCATCTTCCTCTTCCTCCTCAAATACACGCCTTCTAGTTGATTTAGAAGTTGATGAGGATTGTAAATCATCTAATCTAGTCTTCAACTTCTTAAATTGTTCTCCTTCATAGTTTATAACCTACATGAAAAGGTTAATAGCAAAACAAAAAGGGCCCTCACACACTCACTCACGTGTATTAGAACATAAAATTTGTTAGACCTCGTTTCCGGAGTCTAACTCGTGCTTTGATACCAAACATGTTCGACTCCATTTCTGGAGTCTAACTCAGAAGTCATAAAACGTGAGCTTATTCCCTTGAAATCTCCTTAATTTCAATCTCGGTTGTCCCAAATTCACTTCCTCTAACGCAACATCATTTCATAACAACTCAATATTATCTCCTCATACTCTCTAATCTCTTAAATGTAATTCATTTCTTACGACTAGTTCTCATTATTCATAATTCCTATCTTTCTCCTATGACATCTCACTTATGTATCAACAATTCATGATCAGAATTCATCATCTCAACCTTATCCTTACACAAATTCAAATTTCTACTCAACATCATCCATACGTGACTCATAATTCATTTACATCAAAAGATAAGAGTTCTTTACAAAGCTGAAGTGACATTTCAAACCATAATACACCGATGTCTCAACATCCCTAAATACGTAAGATACTTGAACTAACAATACTTGAATTGCAACTAAAGCCTCATGATTACAAAATTTAGCTTATAATACAAAAATATGCATAATCGGAGTTAGGTCTTGACTCTCTTTCACTCCATCTTTTGCTCATCACCTGGACATGGGGAGGAGAATTGGGGTGAGCTTAAAGCTCGTGGGTAATAAGTTTATAATCGAGAAACAAGCAAAATTTCTTTTTTTTAAAACTCATTTTCATTGAACATTTTCATAACTATAGTAATTCCGCATTTAAAGATCATAAAAACACTTATTTGATGGAATTCTCAATTTGTCAAACAATTCTCAATAGTACAAATCATGTATGCATCCATCTTTTCAAACATATCATGAGTACATAAGCACATCAGAATGGTTTGGTTGGATCCAAAACAGAACGTACTACACATTTCCCATAAGGGTCCTATGTAGTCGTGAGCAGAATGTACTATTACAATTCCACTTAATGGTCTTGCATAGCTGTGAACTTATGGGAGTCCATGAAGGAGCTCCATGCCACTAGCGGGTAGGTGGGAGAAGCTTTTTTGTCAAAGTGCACTTGACGGAACTTAGGGGACCACCACAAACCCACGTAACACATAATTCATGACCTGTAAATGCAATTCTTGATAACTTGCTTTTCATAGACATGAAGTATTTTGAAGACATGATGTCATAAACGTGCATCTTTTCAAAAAGAATCATTTTCAAAATCTTTTCATAAATCATCAACACAATTCATGTAGCAAACATATAACAATTTTTCAATTCATTCAAGAAACAATAGATGCAACACTCATGTTGCAATTGAAATCATTAAACTTTCTTGATTCAAAGAAAACATTTAACGGCGTATGTACTCTATTATAAACATGTACCTATCTTGAATTCCTTGCTTAAGAAATAGGCTTAAGGATGACTTTCCTCTTGCTCCTCTTGCCTTCCTTGATTTCCCTTAACAATAATCAAAAACTCCATTCAATAGGAATTCTAATTTAGAACCCAAAGAAGCATATTCACTAAGACCCATGCATTTCCTAAGCTTTTTGAACCCAAAACCCTTTCAAAATTTCAAACTTTCGGGTCAATTTTTCACTATCATTTTGATCAAGTAAATGAAGAAATTAATAACACTTCCCCTAGGAACATGTTCCTCATTGTCTTAAGTTTCTAATGACACCAAAATCATTCAATTTGATTCAATTCTCTAAAAGTTATGCCCCAATCATTTTTGGTTTGTTCAAATACTAACACAGCATTCTATGTTCAACTTCCCTTCAAAAATTTAGATCCTTAGCGACTGAAACATGTCTGTGCAGAAAAATGGATTTTGCCGCGTTTTTCTGCACAGACATGTTTCAGTCTCTAAGGATCTAAATCAGCGAAATCAGAAGTTCGCCGTGGCGAAATCAAAAGTTCACCGCGGCGAAGTTGTTGGAGTGCACCGTGGTGAAGTCAGAAGTTTGCCCCGGTGAACTTTTCCAGAAACTCATTTAGGAGACATGTTTTGACATTCTTCATCTATATACTCTCCAACTTTCAAATATAACCCTAAACCACCTCTTCTACTTCATTTCCAAGCTCATTGCAACACAATATCATTAACAAATACATCAAAATCTATCTTTGATCACTAACCCTAAAAGATTAAAACATATGCATTGACCCATTCTCAAGAACTTCCCACACATATTCATCTCTTAACTAACATCAAAACATGTTTCATTCATCTAATCAAGAAGAATGATGCTTATGCTTACCTTGATTTAGCTTCAAAATCTTCAAAGTCTTCAAGATCTCCAAAGCCCTAATTTTCCTTCCTTTTTTTCTTCCTTTCTTCTCTTCCTCTCTTCACTCACGTTTCTTTCTTCTTAAAAATACAAGACAATAACTTCTTCTTTTAATAGCCTTAATGAGTGTGCAAAGTCCATTTTGCCTCTTGCCTAAGGCCTTATGTCTTATAACCTTAAGTGTCATGCCCAATTTGCCCTTATACAATCTTACAACTTTAATATTTCAATTCAATTAATCTATGTCATAAAATGTTACCAACATTGACATAATAATTAACTCCACAAAATAATCTCTTAAGGACCTCATAATTTATTTAAATCATGCTTATTCCTCAAGAAAAAAATTAGGGTTCCAACAAAATACATGCAAAAGAATGTATTATAACATAAAAAGAGAAGTGAACAACTTGTAATTGCTCTATCACGCATGAATTGTCTAAAAATAGAGGAGCATGAAATTATTCAAGATTTAGACAAATGATCTTGAATCAATTAACCAAACCCAAAAAAGGAAAGAAAATATCTTACGAATAATTGTCTTAGAATATGATTCTTTGAATACAAAAATGCATCAGATTGCAATCCTAATAGATAATTAGAAAGCAAGATACACAAATCAATTCACAATGTCTCTTTTATTTTCTCCTTTTTGTTTAGTTTTTTTGGCTTTTTTTTTTAAACAAAACTGATTCAAAATGAAAAGAACGATATAAGCTTTAAAAGATAGCAACAAAAGAATTGCAACGTACCTGAAACTGAACTTAGGTAAAAGAATGAACTAAAATTGTAAATCACGACGACTCCAACCAAGGACAAAGGAAACAAACACCAAACAATGATAACGAAAGGATAGAAACTTGATTTCTACAAACCTAAGGCTCTGATACTAAATGATATGAACCCACTAGGCGACTTGCCGTAGGAATTTTCGATCCATTTATTATAGGTGCCAAAAATCCTAGAAAATAAGTTAAACGATCAAATTAGAACCTTAAGGAAGCTAAATCCTTAAAACCTGAATCTTAAGACGCCACAAAGGTTGATCACTCCCTTGATAAGTCAGATTTGTATTCCACCAAGAACACGAAAGAACAAGCATAGCTTTTTGGGAAATAACTCAATTTTTATTAATAGTTATGATGATCTCGTAATACATGAGATGGGCCTTTAAATAAGCATCACAATATCCTAATCCTGTAAGGAAAGGTCTTACCTATTCCTAGTTCATACTTAAGTAGGAAATACCTAAATAAGAAAGGGAATCCTTAATTTGAGGATACAAATCAGTCTTGAATATGGATATCTCATAAATTAAAGAAACAATATGATTTATCAAGATATGAATGAAATTATTAAGGAACAAGTCTTAATAAGGCCTTCACCCAAAAACCGTAACTTTGGGCTTAATTAAATCAACATAACTAGCCCACTTGTTGATTGCATCTTAATTTTGGAGATTAGGCTTCCTTCAAACCCATGCATGATGATCAACCTTGGATCTTGGACTCTAAGCATGGTTCACCCTGTACTATGAGCTCTATTGTTGACCATCATGGCTCAATCACTGAGTTAAATTTGGAAGTTTTTGATGCTATGGTACTTTTTAAGTTCTTGATGAAGCTATTTACATGATTTGGCATAACTATAGCTGTAATTAGTTATGAGTACATAATTTTGCAACCAATAATTTGTAGAGGTGCTTAAATGAGTTTTTGTCACCCAAAATGGCTAACATCTCATTATTAGACTAGTGGACAAGTGGAAGTCACTAACAAGGAACCAAAATGATACTAGAAAAGATTATGGAGCACTTAAGTAAAGGTTGGTCAATGGAAAATCTTGTCCCTTGCACCACATCATTGAAGCTAGTTTATGAAAAATCTTGCCCTTACTATTAGTATTAGAGAGTAAACAATTTTTAATTAGGAAATTTCTTAACTTTCACGTAGACTTTATAAACAAAAAGTGAATACTACAAATCAATGAGTTAGATGAGTGGTTTGACAAGGAATATGAAAATTTACATATAAAAAAATAAAAGGCTAAGGCAAGGCTAACTTCACAAGATCTTGAACTACTCTTTCGGACAAGATTTGTTGCTCTTATGTAAAGCTGATGTTAGATCTATAAGGTCACTCATGGATTCCTTGAGAAAATTTGGTGCTCTTTTTGGCTTAAAGATAGAAGAAAAGCCTTATCATTGTTTATGAAACTATGAGCCATAATGCTGACAATCTTGGCTCAATTGTTGGGTTAAATTTAGTAGTTTTTGATGTTATGGTACTTTTTAAGTTCTTAATGAAGCTATTTCATGATTTGGCATAACTGTAGCGGTAACTTATGAGAACATAATTTTGCAACCAATAATTGGTGGATATGCTTAAATGATTTGTTATTACACAAAATGGCTAGCATCTATCATGATTATACTAGTGGATAGATGGAAATCATTAAAAGGAAACCAAAAGGGATACCGTGAAAGATTGTGGAGAACTTAAGTAAAGGTTAATCTACGTAAAATCTTGTGCCTTGCACACATCATTTAGCCTAGTTTATGGAAAATCTTGTTCTTACCATTAATATTAGAGCATAAACCATTTTTAGCTATAAAGTTTCTTAAGTTTAACCTAGACTTCATAGGTGTAAAGTGAATATTCCAAATTAATGAGATGCATGAGTAGTTCGGCATGGATAAAAATTCACATATACAAAAATAAAAGGCAAAGGAAAGGCATGACCATGTTCACAAGATCTTTAACTGCTCTTTTAGAGATGATTTGTTGCTCTTGTGTAAAGTTGATGTTAGATCTATAAGGTCACTCGTGGATTCCATTAGCAAGTTTGATGCTCTCTTTGACTTATAGTTTAATAAGCAAAAAAGCCTTATCCTAGTTTATGAAACTATGAGCTCTAATGTTAACCATCATGGCTCAATCGCTAGGTGAAACTTGAAAGTTTTTGATGCTATGGTACTTTTAAAGCTCTTGATGAAGTTATTTTCATGATTTGGCATAACTAGAGCTGTAATTACTTATGAGTTGATGATTTTGCAACCAATAATTTCTAGATGTGCTTAAATGATTTTGTTTTTACACAAAATGGATAGCACCTATCATGATTAGACTAGTGGACAAATGGAAGTCACTTATAAGGAACCACAAAGGATGCTGGAAAAGATTGTGGAGCACTTAAGTAAAGGTTGGTCTATGGAAAATCTTGTGCCTTACACTGCATCATTTAGGCTAGTTTATGGGAAATCTTATCCTTACCATTAATATTAGCATAAACCAATTTTAGCTAAAATTTTTCTCAAGTTTTAGCTAAGACTTTATAGGTGAAAAGTTAATACTCCAAATATTAACTCGGATGAGTGGTTTGATATGCCATATGAAAATTCACATATATGAAAATAAAGGCAAAGGAAAGGCATGAGCAACTTCATAAGATCTTTAACTGCTCTTTTGAAGATGATTTGTTTCTCTTATGTAAAGTTGATGTTAGCTCTATAAACTTAATCGTGGATTCCCTGAACAAATTTTGTGCTCTTTTTGGCATAAAGTTTAATGAGCCAAAAAGCCTTATCCTTGTTTCTGAAACTCTGAGATCTAAATTCGACCACCTTGGCTTAATCGCTAGGTTAAATTTGGTAGTTTTTGATGCTATGATAACTTTTAAGTTCTTGAGAAGCTATTTTCATGATTTGGCATTACTAGAGAAGTAATTACTTATGTGTACATAATTTTGACTCCAATAATTTGCGGGTGCTTAAATCATTTGTTATTACACAAACAGTCTAGCATTTATCATCATTACACTAGTGGACAAGTGGAAGTCACTAAGAAGGAACCAAAAAGAATATTGGAAAATATTGTGGAAAACTCAAGTAGAGGTTGTTCTATGGAAAATCTTGTGCCTTGTACCACACTGTTTAGGCCAGTTTTTGAAAGATCATGCCCCTTACCATTGAAATTAGAGCATAAACCTTTTTAAGCTATAAAGTTTGATAACTTTGACCTAGATTTTATAGTGAAAAGTAAATTCTTGAAATAACTGAGCTGGATGAGTGGTTCGATATGGCAAGTGAAAATTCAAATATACAAAAATAAAAGGAAAAGAAAAGGCATGACCAACTTCTCAAGATCATTAACTGATCATTTGGAGATGATTTTTTGCTCTTATTAAAGTTGATGTTAGTTCTATAAAGTTACTCATGGGTTCCTTAAGCAAATTTTATGCTCTTTTGCCTTATAGTTTAACTAGCCAAAAAGCCTTATCCTTGTTTTTGAAACTATAAACTCTAAATTTTACCATCTTAGCTCAATCATTGGGATAAATTTGGTAGTTTTTGATGCTATGATACTTTTTAAGTACTTAAGAAGCTATTTTCATGATTTAGCATTATTAGAGAAATAATTACTTATATGTACATAATTTTGACACCAATACTTTGTGGATGTGCTTAAATGATTTGTTGTTACACAAAATGGTTAGCATTTATCGTCATTAGACTAGTGGACAAGTGGAAGTCACTAATAAGGAACCAAAAAGGATATTGGAAAATATTGTGAAAAACTCAAGTAGAGGTTAGTCTACGAAAAATCTTGTGCTTTGCATCATACCATATAGACTAGATTTTGGAAAATTATGCCCCTTGCATTGAAGTTAGATAATAAACCATTTTGAGCTATGAAGTTTTCTTAACTTTGACCTAGGCTTTATAGGTGACAAGTAGATTCTCCAAATTAAAGAGCTGGATGAGTGGTTCGACATAGGAAATGAAATTTCACATATACAAAAATAAAAGGAGAAGAAAAGGTTTGACCAACAACTAAAGATTTTTAACTGCTCTTTTGGAGATGATTTGTTTCTCTTATGTAAAGTTGATGTTAGTTCTGTAAAGTTACTCATGGACCCCCTGAGTAAATTTTATGCTCTTTTTGGCTTAAAGTTTAATGAGCAAAAAAGCATTTTCCTTGTTTCTGAAACTATGAGCTATAATGTTGAGCATCTTGGCTTAACTGTTAGGTTAAATTTGGTAGTTTTTAATGCTATGGTATTTTTTAAGTTCTTGATGAAGCTATTGTCATGATTTGTCATAACTAGAGAAATAATTACTTATGAGTACATTCTAGTACCAATAATGCATATGTGCTTAAATGAATTGTTGTTACCAAAATGGCAAGCATTTATCATCATTAGACTAGTGGACAAGTGGAAATCACCAACAATGAACCAAAAAGAATATTGGAAAATAATGCGGAAAACTCTAGTGGCTTATGCCTTTCACCATACCATTTACGTTAGTTTTTGGAAAATCTTGCCCTTACCATTGAAATTAGAGCATAAACCTTTTTAACTTTGACCTGGACTTTACAAGTGAAAAGTAAATTCCCCAAATCAATGAGCTAGATGAGTAGTTGACATGGCAAATGAAAAATCACATATACAAGAATAAAAGGAAAAGAATAGGCATGACCAACTTCTTAAGATCTTTAACAACTCTTTTTTAGGTGATTTGTTACTCTTATGTAAAGTTGATGGTAGTTCTATAAAGTTACTCATGGATTCCCTAAGCAAATTTTTTGTTCTTTTTGTCTTAAAGTTTTATGACCAAAAAAGCTTTATTCTTGTTTTTGAAACTATGAACTCTAATGTTGACCATCTTGGCTCAATTGACAGATTAAATTTAGTAGTTTTTGATGCTATGGTACTTTATAAGTTCTTGAAGTAGCTAGTTACATCATTTGGTATAACTAGAGTAATAATAAATTTTGACTACATAATTTTGCAACCAATAATTTGTGGATATTCTTAAATGATGTTTTGTTACACAAAACGGGATACATCTATCATTATTAGACTACTGGACAAGTGGAAGTCCATAACAATGGTCCAAAAAGGATATTGGAAAAGATTGAAGAGCACTTAAATAAATAAAAGTTGGTCTATAGAAAATCTTATCCATTGCACCACATCATTTAGGCTAGTTTATGGAAAATCTCGTCCTTACTGTTTAGATTAATAAATAAACCATTTTTAACTGTAAAATTTCTTCACTTTAACCTAGACTTTATAAGTGAAAAGAGAATACTCCAAATTGATGAGTCTGATGAGTGGTTCGACATGGCATATGAAAATACACATTTACAAAAATAAAAGGCAAAGAAAAGGAATGACCAATTCCACAAGATCTTTAATTACTCTCTTTTTGATGATTTGTTACTCTTGTGTAAAGTTGATGTTAGATCTATAAGCATAGTCATGGATTGGCTTAGCCAATTTTGTGCTCTTTTTGTCTTAAAGTTTAATGAACAAAAAGCCTTATCCTTGTTTATGAAACTATGAGCTTCAATGTTAACCATCTTGGCTCAATCCCTAGGTAAAATTCGGATGTTTTTAATGCTATGGTACTTTTTAAGTTCTTTATGAAGCGATTTTAATGATTTGGCATAATAAGAGCAATAATTACTTCTGACTGTAATTTTGCAACCAATAATTTGTGGATGTGCTTAAATTATTTTATGTTACCCAAAATGGCTAGCATCTATCATAATTAGACTAGTGGACAAATGGAAACCTCCTTTATCACTGAACAGTCATTTAGGGGCCTTAGCTGGTGATCCGGGCTATTTCCCCCTCGACGATGAAGCTTATCCCTCATCATCTCACTAGTCGACCTTAACCCTTGTTATTTTGAGGTCATATCTAGTATTTAGAGTTTGCCACGATTTGGTACTCCTCTCGCTGCCTGCACCGAAATAGTGCTTTACCCCCAGATGTCTAATCAACTGCTACGCCTCAATGCATTTCTGGGAGAACCACCTGGCTTTGCGTTTGAGTGGCATTTCACCCCTAACCACAACTCATCCACAGATTCTTCAACATCAATCAGTTTAGACTTCCACTTAGTTTCAACTAAGCTTCATCCCAATCATGCATAGATCACCCAGGTTCAGGTCCATAAGTAGTGACAAGTCACTATCAAGGAACCAAAAAGGATACTAAAAAGATTATGGAGCACTTAAGTAAAGGTTGATCTAAGGAAAATCTTATCCCTAGCACCACATCATTTAGCCTAGTTTATAGAAAATATTGTCCTTACCATTAATTTTAGAGCATAAACATTTTTTAGCTACAAAGTTTCTTAACTTTAACCAAGACTTTGTAGGTGAAAAGTGAAAACTACAAATCAATGAGTCAGATGAGTGGTTTGACATGGCATATGAAAATTCACATATACAAAAATAAAAGGCATGGCTAACTTCACAAGATCTTTAACTACTCTTTCGGAGATGATTTGTTGTTCTTATGTAAAGTTGATGATAGATATATATGGTAGCTCATGGATTCGCTGAACAAATTTGGTGATCTTTTTGGCTTAAAGTTTAATAAGCAAAAAAGGGTTATCCTTGTTTCTGAAACTGTGACCTCTAATGTTGACCATCTAGGCTCAATCATTGGGTTAAATTTGGTAGTTTTTGTTGCTATGGTGATTTTTAAGTTCTTGATGAAGTTATTTTCATGATTTGGCATAACTAGAGCAGTAATTACATAATTTGTTTTTACCCAAAATGGCTAGCACATATCATGATTAGACTAGTGGAAAAATGGAAGTCACTAACAGGGAAACAAAAATGATACTGGACAAGATTGTGGAGCACTTAAGAAGAGGTTAGTCTATGGAAAATCTTGTGTCTTACACCACATCAGTTAGACTATTTTAAGGAAAATCTTGTCCTTGCCTTTAATATTAGAGCATAAACCATTTTTAGCTATAAAGTTTCTTAAGTTTAACTAAGAATTTATAAGTGAAAGGTGAATACTCCAAATCAATGAGTTAGATGAGGGCTTCGACATGGAATATGAAAATTCATCTATACAAAAATAAATGGCAAAGGAAAGGCATAATGAACTTCACAAGATCTTTAACTACTCTTTTGGAGATGATTTGTTGCTATTTTGTAAAGTTGATGTTAGTTCTATAAAGTAACTTGTGGATTCCCTGAGGAAATTTTGTACCCTTTTTGGGTTAAAGTTTAATGAGAAAGAAAGTTATATGCTTTTTTTGCAACTGTGAGCTCTAATGTTGACCATCTTGGCTCAATATCTAGGTTAAATTTGGTAGTTTTTGAAGTTATGGTACCCAAAATGGCTAGCACCTATCATGAATAGACTAGTGGATAGATGGAAGTCATTAACAGGGAAACAAAAAGGATAATGGAAAACATTGTGGAGCACTTAAGTAAACGTTGGTCTATGGAAAATCTGTGCCTTGCATCACATCATTTAGGCTAGTTTTATGGGAAATCTTGTCCTTATCATTTATATATAAGAGCATAAACAAAATTTAACTAAAGTGTTTCTTAAGTTTAACTAAGACTTTATAGGTGAAAAGTTAATACTCCAAATCAATAAGTTGGATGAGTGGTTCGACGTGGCATATGAAAAATCACATATTTAACAAAAGGCAAAGTAAAGGCATGGCTAGCTTCACAAGATCTTTAACTACTCTTTTGGACATAATTTATTGCTCTTATGTAAAGTTGATGTTAGATCTATAAAGTTACTCATGGACTACCTGAGCAAATTTGGTATTCTTTTGCTTAAAGTTTAATGAGCAAAAAAGCCTTATGCTTGTTTTTGAAACTATTAACACTAAATTTGACCATCTTGACTCAATCGCTGGGTTAAATTTGGAAGTTTTTAATGCTACGATACTTTTTAAGTTCTTAAGAAGCAATTTTCATGATTTGGCATAACTAGAGCAATAATTACTTATGAGTACATAATTTTGACACCAATAATTTGTGGATGTGCTTAAATGATTTGTTGTTACACAAATGGCTAGCATTTATCATCATTAGACTAATGGATAAGTGGAAGTCACTAACAATAAACCAAAAAGGATATTGGAAAATATTGTGAAAAACTCAAGTAGAGGTTGGTCTATGGAAAATCTTATGCCCTGCACCACACCAATTAGGCTAGTTTTTGGAAAATCCTGCCCCTTCCCATTAAAATTAGACCATAAACCTTTATGAGCTATAAAGTTTCTTAACGTTGACCTAGACTTTATAAGTGAAAAATAAATTCTCCAATTCAATGACCTAGATGAGTGGTTCTATACAGCAAATGAAAATTCACATGTACAAAAGTAAAAGGAAAAGAATAGGCATGACCAACTTCTCAAGATCTTGAACAACTCTTTTGGAGATGATTTGCTACTCTTATGTAAAGTTGATGGTACTTCTATAAAGTTACTTATGGATTCCCTGAGCAAATTTCGTGCTATTTTTGTCTTAAAGTTTATTGACTAAAAAAGCTTTATCATTATTTCTAAAACTAGGAAATCTAATATTGGCCTTCTTGGCTCAATTTATTGGTTAAATTTGGCAGATTTTGATGATAAAGTACTTTTTAAGTTCTTGACGTAGCTATTTATATGATTTGGTATAACTAAAGTAATAATTTCTTTTGAGTACATAATTTTGCAACTAGTAATTTATGGGTATGCTTAAATGATTTTATTGTTACACAAAATGGGATACATCTATCATCATTAGACTAGTGGACAAGCGGAAGTCAGTAATAGTGAACTAGAAAGGATACTGGAAAAGATTGTGAAGTACTTAAGTAAAGGTTGGTCCATGGAAAACCTTGTCTGTTGCACCACATCGTTTAGGCTAGTTTATGGAAAATCTCGTCCATACTATTTAAATTAGAGAATAAACCATTTTTAAGTACAAAGTTTCTTCAAACACACATATACAAAAGTAAAAGGCAAAGTAAAGGTATAAGGTCTTTTGGACATGATTTGTTACTCTTATGTAAAGTTGATGATAGATCTATAAGGTCACTCATGGATTCCTTGAGCAAATTTGGTGCTTCTTTTGGCTGAAAGTTTACTGAACAAAAAAGAGTTATCCTTTTTTCTGAATCTATGAGTTTGACCATCTTGGCTCAATCCCTGGGTTAAATTTGGATGTTTTTGATGCTATAGTACTTTTTATGTTCTTGATGAAGCTATTTACATGATGTGGCATAACTGTAGTTGTAATTAATTGTGAGTAGATAAAATTGCAACCAATTATTTGTGGATGTGTTTAAAAGATTTGTTGTTACATAAAGTGGCTACCACCTATCACGCATAAACTAGTGGACAAATGGAAGTCACTAATAGTGATGCAAGACCCAATAGGAACTTGTCCTAGAGAACCTAAAACAAGATGGAGCTATGCTCGGGAATGGTTAGAATCAAACAAACACATGGAAATACAAGAAACAAAATTAAAAAGATAGAAAATAGGGCACAAAGAGAAAAGGAAGTTAGAGGAATGTTGGTCAATGGAAAGAACCCTAAGAGAACTTGTATCTTAGAACCCTAGCCTTGGGACACCACAAAGGAAGAGCATGCCTTTGATAAGTCAAGGATTCTCAAAGCATAAAAAGAAAGCAAAAAATGCCTGAATAATCCTGAATATTATTTCCGAATCATTCTCGTCAAACTACATAGATGGTGCTTATTTATAGGAAAACTTTCTAAATTAATGTCTTAAGGCAGAATCTAAATAAAAGGAAAAAATCAAATCCTAAAATAAAAGAAAAAAATAAACTTAGAAATTTTTTTTACTAGATGACCTTATTTCAAGGAAAACAAAAAGGAAACTAATTAAAACATGATATGAACATATTGGA
>JANIIA010007446.1:0-13983 GCA_027478495.1 Erythroxylum alaternifolium | reverse complement strand
CATGTACAATCATTTGCATGTGCAAAAATTCACTATTTCCTATTCATGTGCATAAATGAATGCATGAATATGTCAAATCACTTTAAATAATCCTAATCTATTCCAAAATGACCAAAATACCCTTCCCATAAGTGAGGAGATGTTACAATTAAACTTTAACTCTCAACCTATTTCATTTACATAACAACTTATAATCCAAGTTTTTCATACTCTCAAATTAAGAACACAACATATTCATTCATTCATCAATTTGCTACACTCATCATCAACAAAAAGGCAAGACATAAGCATATCTCTTTATTCATCAACTTTCAACTCTCATTCAATACCATTTTTCATAACCAACCTATCTCAAAAACATCTTTAATACAACTCATAATTTATTACTCATCATAAACACAAAAGCAAACTATAAATAGTTCCATTTATTCATCCACGATTTAGCTTAAAATCAATCCCATTTACACCTTCAATATATCCCTAATAATCATCATAAATGTTTTTATTTAAAGACCCCATAAATATCCCCATTTCTTCTTCCATGTTCAACACTCATTTACTACCATCTTTATGATCATTTTATCTCTAACTATCATCATATATGTTTCATTTAACTAAACTATAAAGATCAATAACATACCTACTTGTTTTAGCTCCAAAGTTTCTTCAAAATCACATAAACCCTAGCTTCTCCAACATACACGATCATCAACTTTTTAAGAAGGAAAAAGGCTAGGTTTCATCAAGAAGAAGAGATAACAACCAACTCTTGTAGTGGGTAAGTGAAGGATGAGAGCAAAGTTCAAGATGGTGAAGGTTTGTGAGTGTCATGAAAATGAAAAAGAAGAGAGAAGAAATTAACGAAGAAGAAGAGAATATTTAGCAAAAGTGAAAGAAAATTAAAAGTGAAGATGGTCTTTCAATTTGGTTAATATCATGGGGGTAGATATTTGATAAGGCAAGTGACAATTGTCACTTATCACTTGCCACATTTCTACTTCCTATGGATCCATTTGTCCATTTATCCCACAATTTCTAGTCCAATTATCTCCTAATTTTCTATGATACTTTTCATTAAATCCTAAAGTCGCTTGTCAATAATTTCTATTACCATATGTCATTTATTTCTACTACCATTTATAAATTTGTCTTATCGCTTGACATTTTTTCTAGTCCAAAAATACCCATAATTTCATAAATCTTCAAAATTTAATAGATAAATTCTAAATCACCAATTATAATTTTATCAACAAAAATTCAAGATATAAAATTCACTGTTCACATCATAATCATTAAAAAATCATTTATACCCTGGAATATCTCAAACAAGTGCATGTATAGTCTTTGTAATTTGTACAAAAATTAATAATTCACAAGTGTAAGCTATTGATATACATGAGCATGTAATGCATTTTCTAATTTCTTAATGCTATTTCTCATGTGCTATTTCTCATGTACAAAAATCTAGGGTTCTAACCCTTAGTGTGGCAAATCGGGATATTACATGGCATATTATATAGGTTAATCTAAAGCTTAATCTATCTTTGCTTAATTTATTAAAGTTCATCCCTTAGTTGCCACTTTTGAAGAAAAATTTTCATATTATTAAAGTGCCATAGACCACCATCTAAAATGTTTTAACTTGAATAAAAATAAGTTTTCATATTAGATTAAAGCCTCATTCAAACTAGATCCTTTCTAGAGCTTATTAGTCTAAGCATTCAAGGGAGGACAAGTAGGTCTCTTATCTAAGAAAAAACATATCAGTTAGGATTTCTATTTGGAAGCTCCATCTTTGAGAATCTTTAGGGGAGGCACTACTATAGAGTGACTATCTTTATAAGAGGGAGGGTAGAATAGGAGAGAAATAGTTATAGATGAGTCATTAATAACTAAACCTTAAGACCTTTTGGTGAAAGTAGTGTTTGAAAGATTAGCCTTTTAAGGTTTATATAAGATTAAAGTAGGGACCAAACTTAAGAAGAAGAAGAATAGTGATAGATGAATAATTGATTATATTTTTATACCCATATTTGATGTATTTTGCTTATTATTCTATACTTTTGTTATATATTTGGTAATTAATTCACTTCAAGTGTGTATACAGATTATACTTGCCTACATGGACGTAAACGAGAAGAATTTGTTAGAACACAACGTAAAACAAAGATTTAATGCATAAAGAGATGTACAACTGTGCTTCTGCTTATGCACGGTTTGATGCATGGCTGCAAATAAGCTTGTGCACCTCATAAAACCTTAAATTTTGCCATAAAAAGACATTTTCGAGGGCATATTATGAAAGAGGTGGCAGGAAATGTTTTAAGCTTTCCAAAGGCAATTTTAGAGGTAATTTTGAGTTAAAAGAGTGGGAGATACAAGGATTTTATCAACAGATCCATCATAATATAATATTAGACTCCCATATAGCTAGAATACTCGATAAAGAGCAATAAAGGAGATTTAGAATTATGATTATATTGTTTTCAATTCTATTTTCCATATATGTATACCTGATTTCATATTCACTGATGTGTAACTAATTATTTCATTAGTGCTTAGGTTAGATAAATCTTATTTGGATACCTTAGCATATATTGATTATTTTGTTAATGTAATTGATTAATTGATTTTTTGCGATCCAATTACTTATCTTATTTATGTTTTAGTAATCCAAAATATTACAAACATACGCTAATTTTATATGTAGCAATTGAGAAATCCTAAGTTTGAATAGATCTATGGTAATCAGAAAGAGTTTATTGCAACCTTAGAGATAGGATGACGTAGGGTCAAACCTAATAGAGGAATTTATAAAATAGTAACACAATCTTGTAAAATTTAACCTGAGTAATTCAATTAAACACCTTAGGATTAGTTATTAGTAGACTCAAGGAAAGCTATTAACATAGCTTAGGTGTCTCCATGATCAAACTAATCAACAACACAATTCCATGGCAAAAGATCAATCAGTTAAGGGTTTAGAGGGATTTAAAACCTAGATATTAATCATTTGATATCAGTAATTAGCTAAGTAAATATGTAATTCTCTGCTTTAATCATGATGTTTGTTTATTCTATTTGCTTATTTTTAGTTTATTTAATTCAACCACAATTGGTTCTTAGGCTAAATAATAGAATAATAGTAACTACTAATACCACTTTCCTTGTAGGGTCAACCCGTATTTGTCGGTACTAGCTACAACTTCACCGTACCCTTACAGTTATTACAATATTGACTAACAAAAAATAATTCAATCAAAATTTTGACGCAATTGTCAGGTATAGTGATATTATGAAAGCCTGAATGCTATTACTCTAATCATTTTCATTTTATTTTGTTTTATCTTTATTTTTATTTTCTTTTGTATTTATTATAATATATTATATTTTTTAGATTGTTTTGTTTTGTTTTGTTTTGTATTTTTGGCTTATTAATTTAATTATCTGTTGAATTTCTCTATTTGATTTTAAGTTTGTGGTTTATTATAAGAATTATGATTCATTATCACCATCACAACTTGCAATAGAAGGATGGAGTGGATAGTACTTTTACGACAGTCAGAAGATGTCTTCGCAAACTATGACATCACCATACTGGAGAGAGAGGTTCGATCATATTTTTTTAGAGGCGCAATTGATGTTTAGGCCATTTCATGATATTGGTGGGAGTTACCACTACAATTATGAATGTCGAGCATCGATCTATATGTGGGAGTGACAGAACGTGTTCAGTCAACCTCAAAGTACACTAGAAGAGAACAACTACAATTCAAAATGGAGCAATTCTTATGTCTATGGATGGAATGATTACACTGTAACTTAATACCTACAACACCAAGCACCTTTAGTTAACGAGCTAACTCTGGAAGATCTTATGACTTATTTAATTCAAGAATCAATCATAAGGGATTAAGAAATAGATGCTCTCATACAAAATTTGGTGAATCAGATGGAACAGCTAGCGGAGATACTACTCATGATATGCAAGGAAGTTTTCCCAGTTATACTAAAACTGATACTATCGATCGAGAGGTTATCATTGATCGCAAGTTTATATGTACTAAGTTTTACTATTTTAAACTCGATAATACCACGAGCGCACAGGTCATTCGCGTAGTACCTAAGGTGTTGATCCCATGAGGAGGGGTAATCTAATTCTAAATTCTAATGCTAAACTTAATCGAAACAATCAGCGTAGAAAATTAAACAATCAAACAATCAATTACAAAAATTAAATGTCAGAAATAATAAGAAGTAGCAAATCACACATCCCAACCCAAAATCAACCTAGGAACTACTAATTGAGAGAAAAGGGGTTTTAATCCAAAATTACTGAAAATTTACACAATTATGCAATTATTAAGTTACTGGGTCTAAATGATCGTAGGGTGGATTACTCTCTCTCGAGTTATAATCTTTAAATCCTAATTAATAATCCCTAATTTAAATTATGGAATTGTGATCTCTCGATTCACAATTGACCCAAAACCTAAATTAGTTATAAAATTGTCTATTAACCTACTGGAATCCTGTGCTTGATCTCTCATTACACGATTTCACCAGTTTGATTCAATTCTTATCTATTAATTTAGCTAACTCTCATTAGCTCAAATTGATGATATTCACTCGGCTCACCCTCTCAGCTTGTTGCCGAATTATTAAAAGTAGATATTGAATCACAAAATAACTCAATTAAAACACAATGAATCAAATTTCATAAATCTTAAGAATTAAAATCCCAAGGGTGAGTTTAGACAAAAATCGACATTCAACAACAAATATTCTCAATAACTATCCCAATTTCATATATCAATAAAATTGAAATAAAAATCAAAAATATTGTCAGAACGGACTCGTGGAGGCAGTGACTGCGGGAAACCACTCGTTCTAGGAAATACTTCACGTGTCCCTCTTCCTTCCTCTCCTTCCTCAAATCACTCAATACCTCTCTTGGTTCTAAGTTCGTTAAAGTGAAAAGCTCTGTCCAAGGCTGCTCTTTCTATCTTTTAATGTTCCTTTTATATCTTGGAAGCCCTAGGTTTAATCTGGGGTCGAAATGGTCCAAAAAATCGTGTAAACCTCCAGTTTCTATATCAGCTCGATGAGGCCATGATCGTGGCTAGCGTCTAAACGTTTTTGTCACAATTATGGCCCAAAGGGCACAATTGTGGCTAGGGTTCTTTCAACTCGCCTCTTTTTGCCACGATTGTGACCTGGCCATGTTTTTAGCCCAAAACTCTTCAAAACTTCTCCGTTCTTTGCCATTTACCCTGAAACACTAACAAACCCATCAAGGTACCTGAAAAATATAACATTTAAGTTTAAAGACTCATACTAACCCATAACAACAATTAAACACATAAATTAACATAATTGAAACCTAAATACACACTAAACACTCAAATTAACAAATTAAACCCTAAAACACAATGCAAATCATAACCATCAACATCCCCACACTTAAATGTTTACTTGTCCTCAAGCAAACAAAACAACAAACACACAACACACAATGCAATAATGAGGCAATGGCTTTGACGACATGAAATAAATTTAATCTTAAACACCATCATACAAGTTATATCTAATCATTAACAAGTAAAATCTATGTCTAGGGGCTTTACTAAATATACAATTTAATCGAGATCTCGGCGTTAATTTATTTACCCTTTTAAATTGTACACAGACATTAATAATTCTTTGGTTTTTTTGACTCTGTAACTGTTCGTAAGTATATTTTCATGAAAAGTCGAGCTTACTACAAGTTGGGTAGGTTTTTATTAAGTAATAACACAATTTTTTTAATTTTAGTGAATATATACTTAGTCTTTTTACGCGGAGGCAAACATTGGTAATGCATGTCGATCTGGTTACTCAGCTAAGTCATACACACATTTGTGATGCGTGTCGATCCGGTTACATAACTATATCACGTTTTCAACTAGCTACTAGCTTTATTCATAACCTAGAGGCCAATATAATAGTTATTTATTTAAAAAAAATTATTGCTCACCTTGTTGTTTAAGCTACTCATCTCCATAAAAAAATACTAGTTAAGATACTTAAGTAAAAAGACCTCAAATTATGAATGAATGTGACTACCTATAGGGTGCTAAATTTACACTAAATCCTAATTAAACTATATATTTATCCAAAGACTCCTAATTCACTAATTTTACAAGCTAATGATCATTTATAACCTACTAAACTATGCTCAAAATTAAACAAACTTGACTCTATCTCAGCTATTAACACATTCAAACAATTCATAACATACAACTTAATAACTATCATACGATATGCAAAAACCACATTCAAAAGCAAAAACACATAATCCCTCCCCACACTTGAACAACACATTGTCCTCAATGTGAGAAGAGAGCACACAATATATAAAAGACAAGAACAACATAATCTAAAACAATAGAAAAATAAGCATAAAAATTAAAACTAAAGGCTAATTTGGAAAAGAAAAATAATTAAATGGTAAGGGAAATTTGGGGTAGACATAAATCCTATGGAGATGGAGGTGGTGATGGTGTCGGAGGCGGCAATTGAATGCCTTGAGACTCAAAATACTGATGAATATGTCAGATATCTTGGCTCTGACGGCGTTGTGTCAGGGCCATCTCCTTCATCATTCTGGTGTTCTCTACAAGTTTCCTGTTGGTTGGGGAGATTCCAGAACTTTCTTCCAGCCGCGTTCTTCTTCCTCTTCCTTGAATTCGTCACTGGACTCTTTTTCCTTCCAAAGTGACGCTACACTTGAACTTGCCTAACTTGCCCTAATTCAGACATGTGTCTTTTTGCTAATGTCCCTAAGTTCCATATCATAGGACTTAAGGATTTCAGCCTACCATAAGTGATGGTGGTTCAAGAATTCTAGTAGGTGAACAGTTAACCCCCTCCGTTCCACTCCAAAATGTTCCAGAATGGCTAACACTATATACCCCATTCCTAGATTGTTGCTCCTTTTGTGAGAAGTTGCAATAATGGCATTCAGCATATGTGTGGATATGCAAACTAGAATACTGTGGTCCATGCACCACAACATTAAAAATTCCTTTATAGAATACTTGTTGGTTTCGATTTTATCAAAATCTAGCTGACACATAAATTTATGCAGCAATAAGTATTTGTGGGACCTTATAATGTTGTTATGAGCATTCTTGGCATGAAATTGCTCAATTCCAGTAAGCTGATTCTAGTACTGAGAAGGACGAAAGTCTTCATGATGAACGATGATAGAGGATTTGGGGAATCCAGATATCTCACACTTAATTTCTACATTTAATTCATAGGCTTTTCCTCCCAATCTAAACCACAATTCCTTTGGATTCCTAGGGTCGTAGATCAAGTAAGTGAAAAATTCCAGTGTAAGCTCCTGATAAATAGGAAACTGAAATCATATGAATTAAGCCCACTAGATACTCGCAGCTAAGTTTTCTACGCACTCACGCAACTCTAGCCTATCAAGTGTTCAAAATCAAAGTACCTAGGAACCACAATTTGCCTAGCACGAAGGGATCAAAAATGAGTACCTTCCTCCTCTGTGTATATTGGGAAGGGCACGCGAAAGTCTGCTGCGCGGTTTCTTTGTCCATCTCCTGCAATTTGCAGTTGTCCATATGGCTCCCGTTGGGCTAATTGTTCAATGTGTGGCAAGATTGGGTAGAATTTGGGGGTTGAAAATTTTTTTAGAGAGATGGGAGAGTGTTTGTAAGCCTGAAGTCTAGAGAGATAAAGTTTAAAATGAAAATGAATGTAAAAGGAAAGTTAGAGCTGAATATTTAGGTAGTTACAAGGGTAAAATGGTTTAAAAAATTGTTAAAACTGTGTCCTTCTCATTTCTGTGTAGTCGTAGGTCACAATTGTGGCCTATTGGTGACAATCGTGACCTGCTGTTTTCCCTTGTCCTACATAATTGCAGGCCACGACTGGCAGTTTTTCACCACTTCTTGATTTTTTTCTTCTTTGTTCTTTCCCCATCTGTTTTATTTCACTTCTTCATTCTTTTATAGCCCCTTTTTACCTCTCTTTACTTGTTTGCTCAATCCATCCACTTTATTTCTAAATTATATTCCTTCTTGATTTTATTCAAAACAAAAAATAATCCTAACTACATAATTCAAATGTTCTAACTAAACAATCAAAAAACTACTTTTCCATAGGTTGCCTCCCATGCAGCACTTCTTTTAATGTCAGTAGCTCGACGTTTTATTCTTGGAAACTCAACTAGGATCAATTATAGGCAGCTTGTTTCCACCTTTTTCATTCAACATCAATTTTGTAGCCTATAAGTAAGCTACAAATTGCAAAATGAACAAAAGGACAATATTGATAAAGTTGAGAAAACTAACTAATTTCATCAATGTCCTTCTCATTGACAAGTTATCAATAAAATAGGGAATAATGAAACTCCCTCAATCTTTAATTGAATCCAACAGTTTGTCCTGTATGAAGGTGAGTTGCTCTCTTTCTTCCTTAATCACCTTCGTCTCCTTTGCTTCTTTTGTTTCACAAACAGAGATTTTCATCGCTTCTTCAAACTCTATATTTGTTGTCGCCTGCTCTTAGTCCTCTTGTTCTTCAGAAGATTCAAACACATCAATTATCCTGAATAAGCTATTTTCCTTTGGAGTCTTAATTACATCATTCATGTTGAATGTCATTTGATCATCATCATTCCAAAAGATACAGTTCTTTTCTTGAACATCTCTCAAGATTTTTTGATGTTCACATATGGCATATCAAGAACTGGTGAATAATAGGAATGGTTGACATTATTTTCTTCATCCTCTCCTTTGATTTCTTGGTCTTCTCTAAGGTCGGTTTTATCTTGATTTCTCGTTGGTTCTTCTAGCTCTACCTCATTCCTAAGTGTGATAGCCTGACATGGCTCTGTTGAATTTACTTTCATGCTTCGCAAACAGTTTTCCTCAATTTGCTAAAAAAATTCCCTAAAAAGTTGGCATATTTAAACCTCTAGATTATGAATAGAAACGGTATGATCTTCGGTGACTTGTTTAAACTTCTTTTCCAATCTCTTCTGGTTCTCTTCCATATCCGTGAGCTTATTCAAAATTTGTCCAGCTTGGACTCCCATGAACTGGATTCATTATGTTGAAATTCAAATAAGTCTTGATGTCCCATAAGAGTACTTGCATTGTCGGACCAATGCATTTCTGGTGGTTCTGCCACCCCGAAGTGTACGAGTTCATCTAAGATTGATGATTTCCCCAACTAAATTGGGGTTCATTGAATTTTGCAAGTGTCTCTTGCTCCCTACAATATACATTTGCCATGATCATTCTTTTTATCTCTTCTTAGCATTCAACTCTTTAGATATCTTATTGTCACTCTAAGAAGTCTTGATGTGTCTCTATCTTATTCCCAAAATATTTTTTAAAAAAAATTAAAGATAGTGGAAAAGCTTTAAACTAAAGAACTAAATGAATTACCTCCCCAGCAATGGCGCAGAAACTTGATCACAGGTTTACGTGTGCTAAGTTTTACTATTTTAACCTTGATAATACTGCAAGTGCATGAGTTATTCGTGTAGTACCTAAGGTTTCGATCCCACGAGAAGGGGTAATCTAATTCTAAATTCTAAGGTAGAACTTAATCGAAACAATCTAAAATAAACAATCAATGCAGAAAATTAAACAATCAAATAATCAATTACGAAAATTAAGTATGGGAAATAATAAACAAGTAGTAAACCACACAGCCCAATCCAAAATCAACCTAGGAACTACTAATTGAGAGAAAGGGGTTTTAATCCAAAATTACCAAAAATCTACTCAGTTATATAATTATCAAGTTACCGGGTCTAGACAGTCTTAGGGTGGATTACTCTCTCTCGAGTTATAATCTTTAAACCCTAATTAATAATCCCTAATTTAAATTATGGAATTGTGATATCTTAATTTACAATTGAACCAAAACTTAAATTAGTTTTAAAATTGTCTATTAACCTACTGGAAACCTATACTCGAGCTTTTATTACATGGTTTCACCGGTTTGATTCAATTCTTATCTATCAATTTACCTAACTCTCGTTAGCCCAGATTGATGATATTCACTTGACTCACCCTCTTAGTTTGTTGTCGAATTATTAAGAACAGATATTGAATCATAAAATAACTCAATTAAAACATAACAAATCAAATTTCATAAATCTCAAGAATTAAAATCCCAAAGGTAATTTTAGATAAAAATCGACATTCAACAATAACTATTCTCAATAACTATCCCAATTTCATACATCAATAAAATTGAAATAAAAATAAAAAATACTGTCGAAACAGACCCGTGGAGGCAACGGCTGTGGGAAACCACCTATTCCGAGAAGTACTTCGCGTCAAACTTCATCTCTGTGTCTCTCTTCCTTCGTCTCCTTCCTCAAATCACCCAATAACTCTTTAGGGTTCTGAATTCACTGACGTGAAAAGCTTTATCCAAAGCTGCTCCTTCCGTCTTGTAATGTTCCTTTTATATCTTGGAAGCCCTCGGTTTAATTCGGGGTCGACACGTTCCAAAAAAATCACGCAAAACTCGAGTTTCTGTATCAGTCCGATGTAGGCCACGATCGTGGCCAGTACCTAAACCTTTCTATCGTGATCGTAGCCTAAAGTGCACGATAGCTCTCTGTCACGATTATGGCCCAAACGTTGGGTTTGGTATCTGTCTCCGTCGATGGAGACAGATAACAAAACATAAAAATCCTGTGCCTCACAGTGTTTGGTTGCTAACTCTACTTATTTTAGCTCTGACTCCAGATGACAAGAACAAAATTTTTTGTTCCTTCCAAAACCGTGGAATAAGATTTCTTGCCCCTGTCACAGAAACAAAACACATAAAAGTTGGACAAAAATACCCCCCACGACTAATAGAAAGCAAGTCCATTTTATTTACAAAATTTATTTTATTTATTTTTTCTTATTTTAATTTAATATTTAATATTTATAATTTGAATTTATATGACTAATAATATATTTTTATGCAGTATTTTACTTAATAAATTTATTTTATTTATATTTTCTTATTTTAATTTAATATTTTATAATTTTATAATTTGAATTTATATGACTAATAATATTTTTTATTAAATATTTAATTTACTAAATTTATTTTATTTATATTTTCTCATTTAAATTTAATATTTTATTATTTATAATTTTAAATTTATATGACTAATAATATATTTTTTATGAAATATTTTACTTACTAAATTTATTTTATTTATATATTTTTATTTTAATTTAATATTTTATTATTTATAAGTTTAAATTTATAAGACTAATAATATTTTTTATGAAATATTTAATTTACTAAATTTATTTTTATTATTTTTCTGATTTTAATTTAATAATTTATAATTTTAAATTTATATGCCTAATAATTTTTTTATGAAATATTTTATTTATATATTTTTATTTTAATTTAATATTTTATTATTTATAATTTTAAATTCTAATGATATATTTTTATGAAATTTTTAATTTGCTAAATTTATTTTATTTATATTTTTATGTTACTCATTTTTAATTCCTTATTTATAGATACAATTAAATAAATAATAATACAAATCATTCGTTTTAAAATAATCAATGAATTACATATTTCCAATCATATTATACTGCAAGGATAATTTGGTCATTGACACTGTTTTTTATGTTCTGTCAACTGCAACCAAACGCATTTTTGTCCTCGAGACAAAAACAGTTTTCTCTATTCTGTCCATCACAACCAAACACCTCACTATCTCAAATTTTTGTTCTGTTCTGTCTCCAAATTTTTGTTCTGTTCCGTCTCAGCATATAGAAGACAGAAACCAAACGCAACGTTATGGTATCAGAGCCTCTATCCTTTGTTAGCCATGAGTGACCTTTCAAAAAGCCCTGCCTACCCTCCTCATCCTCTACCTTTGACTTAATACCTCAAAACCCACCTACTACCTTTCCCTCCAACGTCTCCCATTTTCTCACAGTCAAGCTTACCCCTAACAACTACCTCATATGGCGTGCTCAAATGCTTCCCTATCTATATCGCCAACGCCTTTTCTACTAAATTGATGGCTAAAATCCTCAACCGCCTGCTAAAACCTTTGATGTCTCCCCAAATCCATCATACATTAAATGATTTGAATAAGATCAGTTGGTTCTTGCCTTACTCATTTCATCTCTTTTGGAAAAACTCATCGCTTAAGTAATGCATCACAAAACGTCTCGTGCCATATTTCTTGCTCTTGAAACTCTATTTTCTCAACAGTTATAAGCCAAATTTCTTCTTCTTCATCATCAGCATACCTTCTTGGAGGGCTTGGCTCTTATTTTGATTCCGTGATTACATCCTTTACCACTAGACGAGATATTCTTACCTCTGAACAAAATTTAAGTCATCTTCTAACCTATAAAGCTCGTCAATCTCGACATCACGATGTCTCTGTTCCTTCTATTACTATAAATTTTGCTACAACCCAATCACCTTCTACTCCACTACAAACTCAGTCATCTTTCTCTTCACGAGGCTGTGGTGGTCGTGATTCCTACTTTCCAAGAGGTCGTGGTAGTCGTCAGTTCACCTTTTATGATGGACATGGTTTTTATCACAGTGGTGGACACTCTGTTCGTAGACGTGGAGGCCGCTCATCCTTCTTCAACTCCGACTTTGAGGCTTTATGCCAATTATGTTTTAAATATGGGCATCTAGCTCTACTTGTTTCCATTGTTATGACCACACCTTTCAAGCTCCTGGCCCTAGTTCCATTTCCACCTATTAGTCTGCTTTTCCTCTAGCAATAGAGGACTCTCTTTGGTATCCGGACACAGTTCTACCAACCGCATGACTTCTGACTTATCTAATCTCAACATTTAATCAACTCCTTATATGGGTCAAGATCTTGTTCGTGTTAGTGATGGTTCTCTACTACCCATTCAAAACATAGGCTTGAGTCACCTAAACTCATCTACTGGCAAAAATCTCCTTACTCAACTTTTACATGTTCTAGACATTACTAAGAGTTTATTATCTGTTTATCAAATTTGTATTGACAATAATGTATTCTTTGAATTTCACACTAATTGTTTCTTTATGAAGGATTGTACAACCAGAGCGGTACTTCTCCAAGGACCCAATCACAATAAACTTTATCCTATATGCAATCTTCGTCCTCCTTTCTTCCCACAAGCCCTCATCAGTGAACGCACCTTTATTACGAAGTGGCACAATCACTTGGGCCATCCTGCTCATCGTATTGTTCATTAAGTCATTTCTTCCAACTCTCTACCAATCATTTCCACTGCTGTTTCTCATCAATGTCCAGCTTGCCGCACCTCCAAGAGCCATCGTCTCCCTTCCCCTTCATCTGTTCATTATTCCACCATACCTTTAAATATGATTTTCTGTGATGTATAGGGTCTATCTCTAGTTATTTCTATTGATGGTTTTTGTTACTATATTTGCTTTATAGATGATTTCTCTCGGTACATTTGGCTGTTTCCCATTAAAACTAAAGATGAAGTTCAATCCACATTTCTTACTTTCATAACTCTTGTTGAAAATCTTTTTCATTGTAAAATTCGTTATTTTCAATCTGACTGGGGAGGAGAGTTTCATTCATTAAACAAATTACTTCCTTAACTTGGCATTCATCATATAATCATTTGTCCTCATACTCACACTCAAAATGGGACTGTTGAATAGGGCCACCGAACCATTGTAGAAATGGGGTTGGGTCTAATGTCTCATGCTCATGTACCTAAAAAAATTGGACCTATGTGGTTTCAACTGCAGCATATTTGTTAAATAAGCTTCTTAGCCCAACATTGCGTAATGTATGTCCATATGAATTGCTCTTTCACTCTAAGCCCAACTACAATTTTTTAAAAGGTTTTTAGATCTGCTTGTTGGCCAAATTTACGACCCTATGTGAAACATAAGCTTGAACCAAGGTCTGCTTTATGTATTTTTATTGGG
>JANIIA010007409.1:0-13984 GCA_027478495.1 Erythroxylum alaternifolium | reverse complement strand
AAAGAGTATATTTATATTTATCATTTTTTGTTTTGTGTATTATGAAAAAATAGTCCTTAATTAAAAATTGCAAAAGTTGTTCCTAATTCTGTCCCTATATAAATTTGGGTGGTTAACTTAAAATAGTAAACCCATTACTTGCTAAATTCCAATTGTGCCATATTTTCCCCCTTAGCTCAGACAAAACTCTAAACCCTATTTTCTTCATCTCATCTTCCCTCTTTTCTTCACAGCCAACGTCACATCCTGCAAGAATATTTGCACCCTTAGTCATTCAATAAACTTTCAGTATGCTATGAGGATCTTTCATGACTACTTTTATCTTCTCGAAAAACTTTTAACATCTCTCCATAACACTCGGAAGCATATCTTCCACCTTGTCTGGGAATGAAAACCTTTTGGTTTAAGGGAAAAAAACTAGCAACTTATGACTTCCATCATATAAGGCTTTTGATAGAGCACTTTAGATTTCAGTAGACAACTGCAAGAAAAACTTTATGATTTATAGACTCATTTACATCTTTTTACATTTTGATTTTTAGTGAATCATCTTTCCTATCCATCTTTAGATTGTACAGATGGCTTCTCCTTACCATAAATATACAAGAATTCTTCCTCTCGACAAAATGCATCTCCATCAATTATGCCTAAGCATCATAATTGGATTCAATAAGAATAATTCTTGTGTTGAATATGCCTTCAGATTGAACAACAACAAGAATTGACTTTATTTACGAAGCTTATGTGTGTTTTAAGCACATTTATTTTATTTTATTTTTTGATAAGTTTTAAGCACATTTTTCATTTAAGGATTTAAAAGAATTCAAGATTCAAAGGGCTTGACTCTAATAATAAATTAAAAGAAGTCAGAGAAAATATTTTTACTGACTCACTAAATGAATCAAAATGTACAATCTGCAATGTAGATGAGGTGGAGTTTAGAAGTCTAATTATCACTAAGTAAGGAAACAAGAATAAATGACAATAACAATAATAACACCCAGTAGAAATCCTGCTGAGACGTAGAGTCTAGAGAGGTTTAGTAGTATGCAGTCTTACCCCTAACTAATAAAGAATATGCTTCCAAATGGCATACATGAGAAGAAGAAGAAGGAGGAGAAAAAAAAAGACGAAAAAAGTAATAAAAATAATAATTAAATAAAGAAAAGAAAAAGGAAAAGGAAAAATATAATAATATAATAATAAATAGAAAAATAACGATGACGACGATGACAACCTCTTAGGCTAACTATAAGAGACGAGAGTTAAAAGATTTAAGAGAACTACCAGGATCTTTTTACGAGGGATCTTTTATCTAAATCCTAGTACGCCATTGTTTTCTATTATGGATCATGTCCTCGGTAAGTTCTAACATTGTCATATCATTTTTTATCACCTCCCCAAATTCTTCTTAGGCCTCCCTATTTTTCTCTTACATTCTCTAAGTACAATCCTTTCACATCTTCCTATTGGAGCATTTGGGTCTCTCCTCTTAACATGAGTAAATCATCTTAGTCTTATCTCTCTTAATTTGTCCATAATATTAGCTATCTTTAACTTATCCCTTACCATCACATTCTTGACCTTATCCCTTTTAGTAAAGTTGCACATCTAACGAGCATTCTCATTTCTGTCACCATTAGTTTATGACTATGAACTTGTTTGATAAGCCAACACTCCGCCCATAGAGCATAGCTAGCGGTTTAATTGCTAAACGATATAATTTAACTTTAAGCTTGAGTGTCATCTTCTTACCACACAAAACTCCTAAAGCACTTCTCCATTTAAGTCACCCTGATCTGATCTAGTGAACTGTCTTCATCAATTTCTCCATTGCTCTGGATGATATATCCTAGATATTTAAAATACTCATTTTGCAATATAACTTCAGAACCAATTTTTACCTCCACATCTATAACCACCCTATGTCTCAAAAAGTTATATTCCTTGTATTTAGTCTTACTCCCACTCAATCTAAAACCTTTTGACCCTAACGTTTCCCTCTAAAGTTAAAGCTTGTCCTTAACAAAACTAAAATCAATGACAATTATATAATCTCTAAATAACATAAATCACAGTTATACAGTCTCTACAGTTATGGTGACTAGAAAAATTGAGATAATTTTAGCAGCTTAATATCAATCATATTTTTTAATTTGTTTGAGTTTAGCTACTAATTAATATTTCTTCTATTTTTCTTACATTTACAGGGATGAATCGCAACTAGTCAAGGCCATTGTTGGAGACATTTTGAGCAAATTGAATCGAATGTCTCCAATCGAGTGCTCCAATATGGTTGGCATTGATTCACGCTTCAAGAAAGTAGAGTCTTTGTTGTGTATGGAGGATTCTCAAAGGGTTCGAATGGTGGAATATGGGGCACTTGCGGTTCAGGTAAAGCAGCTATTGTCAAAATTGTTTTCGACCGTATTCACACACAGTTTGAAGGGTACTACTTCTTGGAAAATGTTAAGGAAGAGTTGAAGAGGCATGAAGCATTGGATTTACGAAGAAGAATTGTTTCAAGTTTATTTGGTGAACACAATATAATGACCTTGAACATGCTAGACTCTAATATTTTTGTGAAGAATCGACTTAGCCGTAAAAGTGTTCTTGTTGTTTTGGACAATGTAGATGATTACATGCAATTGCAGAATTTGTTGGGAGGAAACCTTGACAAGTTTGGTATAGGAAATAGGAGTCTGATCACAACTAGGGACAGGAAAGTGCTTCATGGAAATGTAGCTGATGGTGCAATATATGAAGTGGAAAGAGTAAGTCAATATCAAGCTTTTGAGCTTTTTAGTTTGAGTGCCTTCAAGCAAAATCATCCACCAGCTGCTTATACGAACATGTCCATAAAAGTGGTAGATTATTGTGATTCTCATCCATTGGCTCTCAAAGTTTTGGGTTCTTCCCTATGTAAGAAAACCATTGAGCAATGGCAGAGTGCACTGAGAACACAACATCTGAACCCTTATATTCAAACTGTAATAAGAAGTTCTTATGATGGACTGTCTAGTGATGCCAAGAACATATTTCTCGATATTGCATGTTTCTTCAGAGGAGAGGACAGGTCTAGCATAGTTAATGTAATTGAAAGTTGTTATCCTTCTGCAGATTTCATTATAAGTCGCCTCCAGGATCTGTCCCTTGTAACTACATCCGAAAACAAAATAGAAATGTCACGTTTAACCCCAAAATTGGGTTGGACTGCTGTCGACGAAGCTAAACCTGGAAAGTATAGCAGGTTACGAAACTACGAGGAAGTTGAAGGGTCCATCCCAATAACCCATGACAAGGAGCACACAAATGGTGGCAGACATGGATAATGATATGTTTTGTTTTGCTTTTAGTTTTGTGGTGTTAGCTAGCTGAAGATGTGGCCTAATATGAAGCCACAAATCATGTTCTTTGGAGCCTATAAATAGGCTTGAGTTTTGCAACATTAAACACAACAAGAGAAGAAAAACAAGCAACAAAAGAGAGAGTTTTTTGAGTGAGCTTTGTTGTATTGAGTTTCTTTTAATGAGTTTTGTTGTGCTTTGGATTACATCCATAGAGAGGTGTGAGGTAAAAATAAAGTGGTAAAATACGAGAGTTGCTAGAATTGTGATCATATTCTAATGAGTGAGAAATTTGAGTGATTGTAAGAAATTTTCTCCACACATATAGTGAAAATTTTACCGGCTCGGTCTCGTAGTTTTTCCCTCTAATTATTTAGGGAGTTTTCACGAAAATTCTCGGTGTTGTTACTTTTATTTGTCATTTACGCATTACTATTCACCATGGTTATTATTCACTACATTACTATTTATCATAGTTACTATTTACAATAATTGTTCTATTTTACTGTGATTATTATTCTGGAGGATTCAACAGGTCAAGTTTCAGTCAATATTTGAAGGCATTCCGCTGCGGGTGAAGTTGCGATAACTACACCGTGCACGTAACTTTTGTCTAGAAGGTCTGGTTTTAAGAGGGACCGCTTGTGACCTATCTGACTAACTAGGATTTTACATAGAGTGGTAATACTGTCTAGGAGTTCATCGTGATCATCCTGAGTATTATTGAATCGATTTACTTCACTAACTAGTGGGCTCACACGAAATTGAAGTTTAAAGCCCAACAAGCACATCTTCAAGTTAATAGAAAGTGTAAGCAAGGATGAGAGGGACACAAGAGTTGGGGTTGGACAGACGAGAGACACATTTTTAGAATAGCTATGTGTAGCTTTATTAACTGGTTGAATTAACATTGTATTTAGACTTTTCAAGGTAGTAATCTGCGTATTTGAAAATAAATCAATTAACTTCTAAAAAATTGAGGCAAGGAATTATCGCATATAATAGGCAATAGATCAAACACATCTTTTTGAATTGACAATTAGAGGCCTCGTGGCCATTTGGACAAGGTTCTGGAGCTCATCCCTCTGAGGTCTTCAATTCCTTTCAGTGCTTCAGTTGCTAAGGTGATGGCTGCTAAAGATTCTGCCTATAACCAATAACTAAGATCTACACTTACCATCTATATGTTAAACTTCATGATTGAGCATAACAAAGATGATATAACACAATGGAATAGAACCTCTTCGGCCTTATATTCAATTTTCTCCTACATGGCTTTAATGAGGACTAAGGCATCAAGGCGAAAGGGTTTGGTCTAGCTTAGATCAAGTAGGCCGTTCCTTAAACCTCTTTCATCCCCTAGCTGGCAATTAAGGGTAAAATTAACACACTCTTACTTGTTCCTAACAAAAGTGTGCTTTGTAAATGTCACGGCCCAACCTTAAATCATGATCCGCACTGTAGGAATAGTATATTTAAAGTTTACTGAACTCTTAGCAAACTTAAAATGCCATCAAATCTCTATATTTATAGTAAAGATAGAGATTTTAAAATGATCAAACTTATGTTGAAAATAATCAAATAGTTCTAACAATATACAATACTTGATGTGCTATAATATTAAAATAATTAATACAAGAGAAATTTAATAGATACAAGACTACTGCAACTCTAGAGTCAAATAATAATATGAATAATATGAAATTGAAAGTTTTAAAGTTAAATTAAAAATTTTTACGAAGACTAATATGAATTTTGAAAACTTTTAAATTAAATTAAAATTTTAAAGAATGGACACTAAATTAAGGGGAAAAAACCCCTTAATTAGTTATAAATTTATTATCCAGTATTCCCCTTAAATCCTAATACAAGGACGAACGTTCGAAAGTATATCCCACCACAAAACACATCAAGTTTTTATTGTTTTCTTATAAATATCATACATCATCGAGAACAAATGGTTTATACTAAACAAAATTAAATAATACATCGTAATTTTCCACGTTGATTTCGAGAAATGCATTTCTTGCTACTCTTTTTTTTTTACCCATGAAGTATTTTAAGAGGGTCTCAATTATGAGAAGACACTTTTAAATCATCCACACTCAAGCTAATTTTCACTCGCACCGAATCAGCCCGTAAGAGGTAAAGTATTGGCCAAACAAATTTCTCCATTATCAGGGCTCGAATTTGAGACCTTTAGTTTCGAGTCATTTGATTAAAGGATGAGAGTGCTGAACCACTCACACTAATTATGTTTAGTTCATTTCTTGCTACTTTAAATTGTAGAACATTAAAGTCAAAAGGTCTAATGCATCAAATTAAACTTCGATTTTGAATATGAGTTATTGATAAATAAGTTCTTCAAGGAAATTCAAATATAATTCTATTAAAAAGATAAGAAAAGATGGATATCTATTTAATATGTATTCATATTTCATACAGGTACTCTTAAGAAGTTTTTAATGTCAAGACAAACACATAAATACATACGTATAATATTCGAAAATCTTTATGTGATTTGCTTGATCCCTAAAAAATTGGTTCTAAAGCCTCTTACGCTTATTCTTGCTCGGGGCAACCCCACTTATATTAATTGCTTATTTAGATGAGTTTATATTAGTAGAGTTTTTATCATTAGAATGTTTGTTAGTAGAGTTTTTTTAAAAAGCTCAAAATTTGAACTTTTTAAAAAGTTGTATTTTAGCTTCTAAAAAAGTTATTTCTATTTAAAAAGTGCTTTTGAATTTTACGGTCAAATACTCATTTTTCTTAAAAATAACTTTTGCGATAAAAAAGTATTTTTTCACCCTCCAAGAACTGAATCAAACAGGAAATAAGTCTTTTTGTAAAAACAAATAAATCGAATACACGCATAATAATTTTTGTTCAGGATGATAGACCATGTTAAATAGATGGGTTATTAGAGTGTTATACAAACTACAACAGTGTTATGTATTTAATTAATTGACTTTTTGATTTATTACATTTAAAAATTATATTACAATGTACGGTAATATTTATATTTACTTTAATTAATCAATATAAATGTATCATATTTTATTAGCAATTTAATAATACTTCTATTAGTTTTGTATGATAATAAATTAAGTTTTTATTAAATTTTTTATGAAATACTAAATATTAAAATGAACAAATTTTAATTTTAGTTGTAATATATTTTTAGAAATAAGTGAGAATTATTTTGATGGATTTTTATAATTAATTAGTATAATTGTAAAAACTCTAGTTACTTAATTAACATAGTATTAATTTTGTTGAAGATTAAAATAATATGTAATAATTATGCTAAAAATATATTATTTTCAAATGATAATATTTTAAGTCTGTTATTTGAATTTTATTCATCATATAATAATAACAATAATATTATTATTTTGACATATTTTATTTATGAATTAATTTATTATTATTTATGAATTAATTGTTCAATAAAATTGTTGCTATTATTTTATAATATTCATCATATTGTTACTTATACTTAAAATTATAATAATATTTAATGTTTAATTTAGCTTTTTAGTAATAATTTATAAATATTAATTTATCTAATTCTAAAAATAATTAATAATATATTTGTATATGATAATAAAATAAGACTTTAATTAAATTATATTTCTTATTTAATAATATTCCTTGTTATTTATTCAAAATTTATATTTTATAAAATAAATAATAATTAATTGATTGATTTTCATTTTTATTAAATAGTTATTACTTATTTTTTCTTATTGACTTAGTCCATTGAACTTAATGTCAAGCCTAATTAATTCTTTTATGTTTTGTTGATGTTGAATTATGTGTCAACTTTAATAAATTTTTATCTTATATTAATTTACTATACTTAGAAATAGACCAAATTAATTTTTTTAACCATATTGGGCTCATGAACTCAATATTATTGTTAAATCCTTTTATCATACCACATTGTTGTATTCAATGTCCAGTACTAAATATGCTATTTTTCATCTCATCAATTTTCTAGTTTCACTGTCAATTCTAAGTAGTTACTAATGCTAATAAAATATTTATTTCTTATTATTAAAATTTTATAATTTAATAGGAAAATATTAATTTAATAATTAATTATTTATAAAATATAGATTATAAGAAAATAAAATATGAAGCTCTTAATGATAGGAAGTAGAGATGGTGCTCCTTCTCTCTAGAAACCCTTGGCTGGTTTCTTGCACAAAACTACCACCTAGTAAGTAACCTTCATCTTCTCGTTCTGCTGTCTCTAAACCTTTTTCATCCTTTCAGAACTCCTCTACCTAATCACTAGATCCTCACTCAACTACTTGCTCATCTTGCCTCACTTCTCTTTCACCTACTTCATTCTCCTATCCTATACTGAACTATTATGGTTATTCCAAGGTAAAAAAAGTCATTACCTCCTTATTTTCACTTTTTCTGCCTTAGCTTTGCTTCATTTACTAGTTGTAGTAACTAATTTTTAAAAACTCAAAACTTGTAATCCCCTTAAATGGAAACACTACCCTTCCCTTTAAACACTGAGACTGCTACTCTTGGAGAAAGACAAATAACCCTCCTTCCTTTGATTAACATCCCAGTTGTCAGATAGTCAAGAATCAACCTGCTACTCTCTCTCTCTCAAGCGTGAACATGGTCAAGTGTAGTTGGAGATGACTCTGCCAGCTCCAAACTAACCTACTTCTCTCCTGGAACAAGTTTAAACACTATTTATCCCCTATAGAAATTTTGAAGCATAGAGTAAGTAGATGGAGGATCCTCCTAGTAGGCTACTTTATGGATACAAGAACAGTTTTTCCCATTGTGAAAAATTGGGAGGAAATAAAATGAGGAAATAATGGCCTTACAAAGGTTTTGATAAATCCTAAAGACTTCTTCATTTTCACCTTCTCCTTTGAGAAGGATGCTAGCAAAGTCCTGGAACTAGGACCTTGGCATTGCCAAGGAAGGCCATTAATCTTACAAACTTGGAAACCTAGAATGGATCTTAACATAAACAAGATTAAACAAATTCCAGTATGGGAAAACTTCCTCAATATCCCACTTAAGTGCTAGAGCACTATGGGGCTTAGCTATTTGGCAAGTTTTATAGGCAAACCTTTCTGCCTAGACAAAAATACATCTAAAGTAGGAAGGATTGGATACGTAAGGGTATGTGTGGAAGTGGGCGTGGGCGTGGAAGTGGAAATGGAAAAAGATCTCCCTGAGGAATTGAAGCTGTAGAGATTATATGAATGGGGGAGCATAATTGAGACTACTAACGGTGTCAATGAGCTGGGTCGGGCCCAGGCCTATTCTTACTTTTTTTAAAAATTTACAAATTGACGTCATTTTTGTCATTCCGGTCTGGTCACGAGCCTGGCTGTGCCAGTCCGTGCTAGGTCCAACCTCAACTTATGGCCTAGTCAGGCCAACTATTTTGACCTCATGGCCTGGTTAACCCGGGTCAAAATCGGGTCAGGTCATTCCAAAATTGACAACCCTAGAGACTACATTGGAAGTCTCTTACCAATAGAAGCCTAAAACAAAAACTAAAATTGAATGGAGACCAATACAGAAAATAGCCTAATACACTGAAGACAATCAACAATATAGAGGTATAAGAACAAACAAGAAATGGAAATAAGCTACAGGAGTAAGACAAAAAGGAAGAATCACAGTTAGAGACATAATTCCCATAATGATCCCTAGTGATTTTGATATGAGCTATCATAAATAAGATAAAACTTGGGGAGAAATTAGCAAAAGCAATGAGAAAGGCAAAATCATATAAGAATAGACTCAAGAATCAATGAAAACTACTGCATAATTCACACCTATTACTAAGAGATCTGGAAGGAAAAAATGGAGTCAGCCTCCTATCTCAAACAAATGACAATAGTAGCATGGAATGTAAGGGGGCTTAATAACCCTAGTAAGAAACTCGAAGTTAAGGATTATTTGAATTCAATAAATCCAAGCATATATGGCCTTAAGGAAACTAAAATCAAGAAGAATAAGATGAGTAGTCTAAAGTTTATTAAGAAATGATGAGAAGTTCATACTAATCATAATGAGCACTTTAATGGCATAATAATTGTAGCTTCCAATCCCAGCCTCATTGAAACTCATTCAAGTAGAATTAGCTCATAAGCAATCCACCTAAAGGTATAACTGAACAAGTCAAACTAGGAAGTATGTATTAACTTCATTCATGTTTTCAACACTAGCTTTTAAATAGCTAACCTATGGTAGGAGCTAGAGCAAATAGCAACAAATAAAAACACAAATATACCTTAGTTGCCAATAGGTGACATCACCTGTACACTTTATTTTTTGAAACCCAAAGGAGTGTGGGAAGTATAGGTCCCTGCAAAGATTTTCAATTATGCATTTAAAGGTTGCAAGACTAGGACACTTCTTCACTTGGACCAACAATCAAGAAGGGAAATGGCTATTGAGAAGCAAGCTAGATAGAGCTTTGGTAAACCATAAGTGGCTAAATCAATTTCAATTCTCTAAATCAAACTTTGGAGCCTTTCTAATCTTTAATCATTTCACAACAGTGATCCAGAACCTCTCCAACAACTTAAGAAGAATCTCCCTCTTTAGATTCTTTAACTACCTTTCCAAGTTTGAAACCTATTAAAAGGCAGTGGTGCAAGGGACTTTAGCAAGAGTAGAGGGGTATGAGCAGTATAAATGCTACAAAAAGCTATGTATCATTAGGAAAACCTTAAAGTGCTAGCATTCCAAAATCTGCTATAGTCACAACATGGAAACCAAGATAGTTAAGAATATTTTACTAAAGGCTGAAAGAGTAGCATACTTAGATCCACATAATGAGAAGCTAAAGCAAACTCAAAAAGAAAGCCCAAGTGGACTACCTCATAGCATTATTAGCTCAACATTCAATACTAAAGTAGAAATTTAGAATTTAACGGCTTCAAGAAAGGGATATATCTACTAGATTTTATTTTAAAACTATCTTAACAAGAAGGAAAGTGCATAGAATTAATTATGGAGAGGATGATTAATGGATCCTAACATGGGGTCAAGTTGAAGTAAAATATATAGCCAAATAATTATTCATCAATCTAATTGGTGCTAAAAGAGCTACAACCATTCCCAACTTACCAATGCAGTCATTCTTGAATAATAGAATCACATCAGAGGAAGCTATAGCCTTCACAAAAGAATTCACCCCAAGGGATATAAAGGAAGCAAGCACTTGGCCCTGATGGAATGAATGGGAACTTTTTCAATAATACTTGGACATGGATTAAGAACCAAACCTCTGCAACTATTCAAGAATTCTTTAGGACAAGTAAAATTCTAAAAGTTATTAACCAAACCTTCATCTGTCTAGTTCCAAAAACAAGCCATCCTATCGAAATGGGGGACTTCAGGCCAATTTCCTATTGCAATAACATCTATAAGCTCATTTCCAAAAATGATGGTATTAAGATTGAAGCCTTTACTGAGTTCCCTAATGTTAAAAACACAAAGGGCTTTCATTTAAGGAAGGAGTGTGGGAGACAACATACTAACTGAACATGATTTATTCAAAGGTTATATAAGAAAGGGAACTGAAAAAATGTGTATAGTAAAAGTTGACTTAGAAAGTTTTTGATTCAGTATATTGTAACTTCCTTATGCTAGCTATAGAAGCTATGGGTCTCATTAGAAATTTCTTATAGTAGATCAAAGAGTGCATAACTACTCCGATTTACGACATTCTTATTAATGGAGAAGCCGCATTTCCTTTCAAAGTGGAAAAGGGACTCAAGTAAGTGAACCCACTATCCCCTTACCTGTTTACAATTTGCATAAAAGTACTTATACAATTAATCAAGCAAAATGTCAACTTTAACTTAAGGTTTAAGTATCACAAGAAATGATGGAACCTTAAGCACTTCAATCTAACATTTGCTGATGACTTGCTGCTCTTTTGAAGGTAGATCCATTCTTTGTTAGCTTGATAATCAGGTTTATAAAACAAATCTCTAGCCTTTAAAAGACAGAAGTCATCTTTGGGAAAAGCTTTTTGATAGTCTCCAAGGATGTAGAACCATTGAAGCAAGAGATGGAGAATATTGCTTAGAAGAAAACTTCTAGCCGTCCTTTCACTTCTCTTAGAGTACCAATCACTACTGCAAGACCTCTTACAAGGATTGCAATCCACTCTTAGAGCAAATGGAGAAGAAGCTTAGAAACTAGTGTAATAAGGATTTAGGTTATACAGGCAGAGCTCAACTCATCAAAACTATTATCTCTAACCTTTTCAACTACTGGATTTCTCATCTAATTCTATTAAAGAAGCTAGCTAAATACATTGGGAAACTGTTTAGGAATTTCCTATGATCCATACAAAAATTATGGTGCCAAAGTATCTTGAAATTACCTATGTTGCCCAAAGGAGTAAGGTGATATGGGAATCAATCCTCTCAAGTAAAGTTCTGATTGCAAAAATAATATGGAAGTTGATAGTAAATAAGGAGAATCTATGTGTGCATGATATGAATGGATTTTGTTGATTTTTATATGTTATTTCATTTGAATTCATTCCTATTTTTTTGAGTTTAATTGCTAATTTTATGTTCCTATTAATTTTACATGTAGATTTAATGATGGAATACAAATATAAGATTAAAGCATGAACAAAACAGTAGCATGAAGGCATTAGAACAAACTTAAAATAACATGCAAGCACCTAGTGAACTAGCCTAAAACGACAACAAGAAAAAGAGCAAAACGTTAGCTTTCATGCATATAAACGCTAGCGTTGCAGCTAGCATGTAACACTAGCGTATTACACGGTTGTAAAGCGGAGGTGGGCAGAAACAAGAAATGTGAAAAATGCAAGGGGAGTTAAGACTTAATTCGTCCCATCAGCTACAGCACAAGGGAGGGTGGCAGCAAAAATAAAAGGAGGAGAGTAGAGGTGAGTAGCGTGAATAGATGGCAAAACCTTAATGTTTATTTGTCACTTTGATGAACAATATATAGGAATAATAAGCTTAGGTAGTGAAGGAGAATTATAGGGTTTACGGTAGGGTTATAAGTATAGGGGCTGAAGAATTTTTCCGGGAGAGACTTATAAAGGGCTAAATGTCTCGACTCTGGTTCAGAGGTGACATTGATGTCGATGACCTGGGTTAAGTATTTTTTTTATTAATTTTGTTGTTTCTTTCTATCATTAGAAATTAATTGTGTTATCCTATGTTAATTGATTTGGGTTTTGTGTATGGATAATCAAATTTTCGTTATTGTTCAGTTATTTGCTTATGAACCCATTGGGATTGTGAAAGGATGATTTTAATGCGTTCATTGAATCGTTTGATTGCATACCCATTGCTAGAATTTCGATATAATCTATAATTGTTATGTTGAAATTCATTTGTAGTGACTAATGATTCGTAATCATTAGGGATGACATGACCTAGGTTAAATGACGCATTGTATGTGTTTGTTGCCTTGATTAATCGGTTTTCCTAATTTGTAATGCTACTACCTACTTAAATCTAGAGATTGTATCCTAGGTTATTTGGTGGTTAGATTTAATAAACGATCGTATCTTGATTAAACAAAACCTAAGGGAAAACTTGGTAATTATTAACCCACGATTAGTAGTTTCTAAGAGAGGTTTGGGAACAAAAAATCAATAAAATATGCTTAATTAGGGTGTAGGTTGAGATTGAACCAAAGAATCGGATCCCTACCGAATTCCCCAATTTTACCATTTTCGTATATTTTCTTTAAATTATTTTTATTAGTTAGATTCATTTTATTTTATTATTTTAAAATCCAAAACCCCCTAATTTTTTCTAAACACCGATTAATTTCATTTCATAAGTTAACAGAACACTCCCTGTGGGATTGACCTAGACTCACCACTACTATAGTAGTAGTCTAGTTATTTTATTTTGAATAGCGTTATGACGCGCCAGTCAATACCTAATCCCCTGGGAGGTAGAGCGAGCACTGGCGCATAAGTTAATTGTTCTTCAATTCCAGAAAACTCGCCTCACATTTTTCATCCCACTAAAACTTTACCCCCTTCTAGGTAAGCCTCGACAAAGGGGCTACAAGTACTGAGAAACCCTCAACAAATCTCTTATAATAACCAACTAACCCTAGAAAGTTGCAAACTTCTGTCACATTCTTGGGCTGTTCCCACTCAAGTATAACTTCCACTTTGTTTTGAGTCCACAAAAATACCTTCTCCTGATACCACATGCCCAAAGAATCCTATCTCCTTTAGCTAAAATTCACACTTTGAAAACTTCGTGTACATTTATCTTTCGCGAAGTATTTGCAACACAATCCAAAGATGTCTGGCATGCTCCTCCCCAGCCTTAGAATAAATCAGAAGGTCATCAATGAAGATTATGACAAACTGATCTAAATAAGGATGGAACACCATGTTTATAACGTCCATAAATGCTGCAAATGCATTCATCAATCTGAAAGGCATCACTAAAATTTATAGTGTCCATACCTCATCCAAAAAGTAATCTTGTGCACATCGCTTTCAGCAATCTTTAACTGATAGTACCCAGACCTCAAATTTATCTTTGAGGATATTATAGATCCTCTCAAGTGATCAAACAAGTCATCAATCCTGGGGAGTGGATATTTGT
>JANIIA010007361.1:0-13988 GCA_027478495.1 Erythroxylum alaternifolium | reverse complement strand
TGTTTTTCCCACTAAAGGTGTGCCAACAAGCTATTTTTACAATCGAAAGTGTGCCAATGGGTTGTTTTCTCATGGAAAGTGCCCAGTGATCATGCCAACGTGCTATTTTTGTAACAAAAGTGCCCAACCACATTTCCAAAGGGTTGTTTTCTCACAAAAGGTTCCCAGTGACAGTACCAACATGTTGTTCTTCCCACCAAAGGTGTTTTAACAGACTGCTTTCTCACTAAAGGTGTGCTAATAGGTTGTTTCCTCACTGAAGGTGTCCAAAGAATATGCCCATATGTTATTTTTCCCACTGATGGTGCACTAATAGGTTGTTTTTCTTGCCAAAGGTGTGCCAATAGACTATTTTTCCCACGGAATGTGTCCCAACATATTGTTTTCTCAACGAAGTGGTCTAGTGACTATGTCAACAGGTTGTTTTGCCACCAAAGGTGTGCCAATAAATTGTTTTCTCAATGAAGTGGCCTAGTGACGATGCCAACGGGTTGTTTTGCCACTAAAGGTGTGCCAATAGGTTGTTTTTCACACTGAATGTGTCTCAATGAGCTATTTTTCCCATTGAAGTTGTGCCAACAGGTTGTTTTCTCACTGAAGGTGGCCAGCGACTTTGCAAACGGGTTATTTTTTGCACCGAAGAAGTGCCAATATGTTGTTTCCTTGTTGAAGTGCCCCAGTGACTGTTCCAACGATATGTTTTTGCCACTAAAGTTATGTCAACAGGCGATTTTTGCTTTGAAGTTGTGACAATTGGCTGTTTTCACACCGAAGATGAACAATGACTATGCTAACAAATTGTATTTCCCACCCAAACTATTCCAACGTGTTGCTTTCCCCATCGAATGTGTGCCAACTGGTTACTTTTACCGCCGAAGGTGTTTGAACGGACTGTTATTTAACTCAAGATGCCTAATGACCATGCCAACAAGCTGTTTTTCCCACTAATGGTAGGCTAACGGGTTGTTTTCTCATTATAAGTTACCTTTTGACTATGCTAACGTGTTTTTTTCCCAATGAAGGTGTGCCAATGTGCTATGTTCTCACTCAAGGTCAGCAGTGATCAAGCCAACAGGCTTTTTGTCACACCGAAGGTGTTATTTTTTGAGAAAAAGTGCCCAACGACCATGCCAATGGGTAGTTTTCTAATCATTGGTTTCCAGCAACTGTGTCAACATGCTGATTTTCCCACCAAAGTTGTGCCAAAGGGTTGTTTCCTTACCGAAGGAGCCTAGTGAATATGCTAACAGGCTATTTTTTCAATTGAAGGTGCCTAATCAACATGCGAATGAGTTATTTTTCCCATCAGAGCTGTGCCAATAGGTTGTTTTCTCATCGAAGGTGACCAGGGACAATGCAAACAGGCTATTTCCTCATCGAAGATGCCCAATGACCATGCTAACAGGTTGATTTTTCCACTAAGCCAATGGTAAAATTCTCACTAAAATGGCTGGGTGACCATGCTAATTGATTGTTTTATTATTGAAGGTGCCCAACGACCATGCCAACAAACTGTTTCCTTATCGAAGATGCCCAGTGAGTGTGCCAATAGATTATTTTCTCACCGAAAGGGCCCAGTGACCATTTTAATAGGTTGTTTTTCCCACTGAAGTTATGCTAACTAACTGTTATATGTACCGAAGGTTTGCCAACGGGTTGTCCTATCACCAAAGGTGCCCAGTGACTATGCCAAGGTGTTGTTTCTCCTACCAATGGTGTGCCAACGGGTTGTTTTGTCACTGAAGGTGCCCAGCAATTGTGCCAACGGACTATTTTCTCATCAACGGTGCCCAATAACTATGCCAATATATTGTTTTCTAATTTAAATTTTCCAGTGATCATGCTAACAGGCTATTTTTCCAACTAAATTTATTCCAACGTACTGTTTTCTCAATGAAAGTGCCTAGCGACTGCGGCAAAAGATTATTTTTCTTATCGATGGTGTCCCAACAGGCTATTTTTCACATTGAATATGGGTGAATGAATTATTTTTTCCACCAAAAGTGTGCCAATGGGTTGTTTTCTCACCAAAATGGCCCAGCTATTGAGCCAAAGGCCTATTTTCTCCACAGAAGATGCATCAACTAGATATTTTTCCCATCATAAGTGTGCCAACGAACTATTTTGTTGACTGAACGTGTGCCAACAGATTGTTTTCACACCAAAGGTGCCTAGTGACAGTGCCAACGAGCTATTTTCTCCCCGAAGGTGCCCAATGCCTATGCCAAAGTTGTTGTTTCCCATCGAAGTTATGCCAATGGACTATTTTGTCATTGAAGGTGTCCAACGACCATGTTAAAAGATTGTTTTTCTCATTGAAAGTGTGTCAATGGGTTGTTTTCTCACTAAATGTGCCCAGTGACCATGCCAACGGGCTATTTTTCCTACTAGAGTTATGCCAATGGGCTTTTTTCCCACTAAATGTGTGTCCATGGGCTATTTTGCCCACCAAAGTTATATTAATTGGTTGTTTTCTCACCAAAGGTGCCTAGCGACTCTACGAGCTGGTTGTGCTTCCCACTTAGGATGTTCTAACAAGTTGTTTTATCAATAAAGTGGCCTAAAGACCATGCTAGCTGATAGTTATGCATTAATATGTATTTTTCTAAGTATTTGGCATGTGCTTCTTGCATAATAGGTTATTATTGTTATGTTTTAGGACTTATTTTATATGTTTTTGTTTATTTTGATCTTTATGGTTGTTCTTTTCTGTTTGATGTTGATTTAGGGTAAGAATTGAGAATGGAGGTTGGCCACCATTGTGATTAAGCTAAGGACCAAAAGAGGAGAAGAGAAGTGAAGAAATTTTAAGACAAGGACCACGATTGAGGGATTCATGCTAATTCCCACGATCGTGGGATCCCTAACCTGAAGGGACACACAGGTTTCACATATTCTTAGGTTCTTGTGACTATATAGGGGAAAAAACCCTAGGGCTAAAAGGGGGTCATGAAAACTTGCCTCCTTGAGCTAAAAAATAGAATTAGAACCTAAAGAGAGCTAGATAATCAATATTTTCATTCCAAATTGGGCAAAGAGCTTTAGACACAAACTCCAGATTTTCCATATTTGGGCAAGGAAGAGGAGGAGCTTGCTTTATCTAATTCTTATTTCATTTTTTTCTCTTCTAGCATCTTTATTATGGACTTTCTGATTGTTGGGGATGTTAATGACATTATGAGTGGCTGAGTTATTTTTAGGGATTACTTTTGAACTACTTACTGAACTCCTACTTTGTAGATTTGAATGTATGATGCTTTCGATGAATGATGAGCTTATATCTTGCAATATACTAAGAAATTGAGTTGCGCAAATTGAGTAAGGCTGTACAATGAGAATTGGCACTCTATAGACCTACTTCATCAAGTTAATTGATTAGTTAGAAAGAGATCTTGGCTAATTAGTTGATTGCCCATAGGATAACTTCATTACTAGTTAAATTGGTGGACTGATTTTGTAGATTGAGAGATTGCTTAATCTTTTCCATTTAATTTGGCTAAGGACAATTAATTACACCTTGAGAGAGGGTAGTTAATAAATTAGGACATCCTAGGTGAGGCACAATCTAATTAAAAAGGTAGGAGGGAGATAAGATAGGAAAAAAGTGATCTTTAATTGTTAAAACTTGAATTCTAAGTTTTTGCTCTTTGGCTTTATCATTTGTTCATTATTAGTTGTTTAATTTAGTTTAATTTTCAGTTTATGTTCATTAAAATTGTTTCTTAAAAGAGGCAACCAGAAATAAGTAGTGTCTAAGCACAATCTCTGAGGGATCAATATCTATTCTTCATTATAAGTTAGACCCTATATACTTGCAGTTTTGAGTGTAAAACTAGTGAATTGGTTTTGCAATCAATAAGTTTTTGGCGTCGTTGATAGCAGTTGCTTGTTTAGTATGCTGTTTAGTTTGAGTAACTTTGATTTGAGAGTGTTTGATACTTTTACTTGTGTATTTACAAGTGCATAAACCCAAGGAGCATGCGAAGGTCTACTGAATTTAATGACGAAGAATTATCAGATATCACAAAGCACAAATGAGAGTTATGTAGAGAAAATGCCAAGAAAATCTTCAAACAACTATGGATAAAAAGGAGAATAAGGAGGGGTCGAGAGAACACTGATGGATTTTATTAGGCCCTGATTTAGTCCACAAGCAGCTACAAGGCCTGCAGTCACTGTAAACAATTTTGAGATGAAGCTAGCACTCCCGAAGATACTCCAGAATAGTGTTTAATTCTATTGGTTATCAACTAAAGATCCCAATACCCAGCTAGCAAACTTTTTGGAGATATACAACACTTTTAGATTCTAAGGGATGTTTGGTGATTCTGTGAGGCTCATATTATTCCAAGGAATGGTACAACTCTCTCAGTGCATCTCAAATTACTACATGGGAGTAAGTAGTCGAAGCCTTCCTTGCCAAGTACTTCCTATTAACAAAGACTACGCGCGAATCATCATGGAAATTACAAACTTTTAGCAGCATGATGGGGAGTCATTATATGAAGCTTAAGAGAGTTTCAAAGAGTTTTAGACAAGCTACCCATACCATAAGCTTCCAAGGGAGTTCTTATTACAGGCATTCTATAATGGTGTGAATCAAACTACAAGAGGGACAAAAGATACAGTTGCTAGAAGGTTATTGATAAGGAAAACCATTGAGGCGGCTTATGATCGTTTTGAGGAGTTGGAAAGTAATAGTTACATATCATTGAATGAAAGGAGTAGGCAAGGCACAAAGGAATAAAAAGGCATTATTCTAATTGATTCTTTCACAGCCTTGCAAGCTCAGATTATCGCCCTCACTAAGCAGTTAAATAATATGCAAGGAGCTTCTTCATCCACAACCAAAACCATACAGGTTCACTTTGAGTTATGTGGGTAGGACAACAATTTCATAGTAGAATGCTTCTTGTTGGGAGCTAGTAGCACAAAACAGGTAAATTGCTTGGGCCAACCACATCGAGGTAACAATCTATACTTTAACACTTATAATCTAGGGTGAAAAAACCACCGTAATATTTCTTAGAGTACTAACATTATAGGTGGCTAAGCAAAACCACAAGGACCGCCAGGGTTTTAACAAGACCATTTTAGGTCTTTTGAGAGAAAAATGGACAAGTTAATGGATGTATTGGGGTCTAAATTCTTAAGCCAAGAGGAAAGTCAAAGAAGGAAGAAAGAGAATCAGAAACATATTTTTGCGTGCCAGGACACCAAATTTGACCAAATCTTGAAGAACCATGCTTCCTCCATCCATAACTTGGAGGTTTAAGTAGGTCAACTTGCTACTGCTTTGTCTTCTGGAAATGCAGGTAGCCTATCAAGCAATACTGAAGCCCACCTAAAGTAATAACTCAAAGCCATCACAGTTTATAGTGGCAGGCAACTGGAGGAACCAAGTGTGCAAAAGGAGACTTAAACCAAGTAGAAGGGCACGGAGATAGAAGAAGAGAAAGTAGAAGAGAGGCCATATCTACCACCACCACCTTACAAGCCTAAACTTCTATATCCACAAAACGTGAGATAACATCAGGTAGACATTCAGTTTTCCAAGTTTCTAGAGAAACTTAAGAAGCTTCAGATTAACTTATCATTGGTGGAAGCCTTGGAGTGCATGCCCATGTATGTTAAGTTTCTTAAGGACAAACTCATACATAAACCCACTTGGGAGGACAATCAGATGGTAACATTAATGGAGAGTTATGGTTCGATCATCTCAAGCACAATGCCTTCAAAACTACAAGATCAAAGGAGTTTTACTATTCTATGTCTTATTAGTGATTTTGAATTTTCTAAATGCTTATATGATTTAGGTGCAAGTATTAACTTGATGCCTTTGTCTATTTTTAGGAAATTAGGATTAGGAGAGGTAAAGCTAACATCTATGCTCATTCAGTTTGTAGATTAATCCATCAAGAGGTCATTTGGAGTTATAAAAGATGTGTTCATAAAGTGGATGAATTTATCAATCTTGTTGATTTTATTTTTGGAATTTGAAGCCGATAGACGTTGTTCATTGATTTTAGGTAGGCCTTTTATGAATACTGGTAGGCCATTAGTTGATGTGCATGAAGGAAAACTTGTTTTGAGAATTGGTGGTGAGCAGGTTGAATTTAACATGTTTAAATCTTTGAAGAAATCGATGGATGGTACTTTATGTATGAAAATTGATGTTACGGATGAGTGTGTGAAGGAGGTTGAAAAGGAAGTTGATAAAGTTATTAAAGTGCATAGGGATGAGAGTGTGAGAAAAGAGGAATTATGTGAGGAAGTTGAGCTAGAGAAGTTGGAAAGAACAGATACTCCCACACTGTCTTCCATTGTTAAGCCCCCACTTTAGCGCTTAAACCTTTACCTTCCTACTTGAGATACACCTTTTTAAGTAAAAACCATACCTTACTCATCATTATCTCCAACCAATTGGATTATGAGCAAGAAGAGAAAGTGGTGGAGACCACTAAGAAGAGGACGAGAGCTATGGGGTGGGAAATTTTTGATATTAGGGCGATTAGCCCTAATGTGGTGATGCATTGGATTAACCTATAAGAAGGATGTAAAATAATGAGGGAGAGATAGAGAAGGTTAAATCCAAACATACAAGTGGTTTTGAAGAAGGAGGTAGTGAAGCTTTTGGATGCAGGGATTATTTACCCCATTTTATATAGTAAGTGAGTAAGTCCAGTGTAGTGTGTGCTTAAGAAGGGTGGCATGAGAGTGGTGGAGAATGAACGTGGTGAAAAGATTTCTACTAGGAACATCACAGGTTGGTGAGTGTATATTGATTATAGGAAGCTCAATTTGGTCACTAAGAAAGACCATTTCCCTTTACCTTTTTTGGACCAAATGATTGAGAGGGTGGTTGGCGATTCCTTTTACTATTTTTTATGGATATTTATGAAAATTGAGAGAAGACCACTTTCACTTGTCCTTATAGGACTTTACTTATAGGAGGATGCCTTTTGGTTTATACAATGCACCTGCCAAATTCCAAGGGTCCATGATGGCCATATTTGCGGACATAGATGAGAACTTCATGAAGTTATTTATGGATGACTTCTCTGCCTTTAGTGATTTTTTTGATCATTACTTTTTTAATTTAAATAGAGTACTTTAAAGATGCGAGGAGTCTCATCTAGTCTTGAATTAGGAAAAGTGTCATTTCTTGGTCCAAGAGGAAATTGTATTAAGCCATAAGATCTCATATAAAAGGATTGAAGTGGATCAAGCTAAGACCGAAGTGATTCAAAAGCCATCACCTCCCACCAACAACAAGGGCATCCAAGCCTTCCTTAGTCATGTAGGATTCTGTAGCCAGTTCATCAAGGATTTCTCTCTTGTTGCTAGACCCTTGACTCATTTATTAGTTAAAGCCGTACCCTTTGTGTTTGATGATGCTTATTTGGATGCTTTTAATAGGTTGAAGAAGGCACTTACAACAGCACCCATTTTGACTTCACTAGATTGGTCTTTTCCCTTCGAGATTATGTGTGATGAAAGTTATCATGTCATTGGTTGTTTCTTTAGCTAGTGAAACGAAAAGAGGCCATACGCCATCTATTACATAAGCAAGACCTTGACAGGAGTACAACTGAATTACATAATTACTAAAAGGAGTTGCTTACTGTGGTATTTGCATGTGAGAAATTTTGTTCTTATCTTTTAGGCTCACATGTTCTTGTTTTTACAAATCATGCAGCATTGCGCTATCTCTTTACTAAGAATTCAACATTGCGATATCTCTTTTCCAAGAATTCTAGGCTCATCCGGTGGGTGATTCTGCTCCAAGAATTTAACATTAAGACTAAAGGCATGAAGGGAGCAAAAAATATTATAGCAGACCACTTATCACGACTAAAAGGGGGCCACTATAAAAAAGAAGAGGAAATCGAGGAGAGCTTTCCTAATGAGGCTTTAATGATGGTAGAAAATCTTTTCATCCTTAGTTTGTAGATATTGCAAACCATCTCTTAGGTGGTATTCTTCCTTCTAATCTCTCATATCAACAAAGAAGGTATTTCTTATTCTAGTATTCTTGCTATATTTAGGATGAACCTATGTTATATAAAATTTGCACTGATAATATGATTCGCAAGTATGTCCCTAAAGATGAAAAGCCTGATGTTTTGACTCAATGTCATAGTTCAGTGTAAGCAGGACACTATGGAGCGAACAAGACAATAGCTCATATCTTGGAATGTAGGTTCTATTGGCCATGTTTGTTCAAAGATGCTCGAAACTTCGTGCGACATTATAATAGATGCCAGGGAGTTGGCAACATATCAAATTTGGATAAGATGTCACTTTCGAACATCATGGAAGTGGAAATATTTGCTGTGTAGTCCTTGAATTTTATGGGACCATTTTCATCCTCCTTAGGTAACACATACATACTAGTTGGATTTGATTATGTTTTGATGTGGGTTGAAGTTGTAGTTACTCTAACTAATGAAGGCAAGGTAGTGAAAAGATTTATCAAGAAGATTTTCACTAGATTTGGAGTGCCTAGAGTGATAATCAGTGATGGAGCGAGTACTTTGAAGCTCTATTGAAAAGATATAATGTGCATCATCGAGTGCCGATTCCTTACCATCGACAAACAAATAGCCAAGTAGAGGTGGTGAATTGAGTGTTAAAGAAGATTTTAGAGAAGGTAGTGAGCACTTCAATGAAAGATTAGGTTTTGAAGTTAGATGACACACTTTGGGCATATAGGATACCCTTCAAGACACCTATAGGTACTACTTAATATAGACTTATCTATGGCAAGGCTTGCAATTTATCTTTAGAGTTGGAGCATTGAGCCTATTAGGCAATTCGGAAGTTGAATATGGATTGGAAGCTTATGGGTGAGAAGAGATTGTTACAACTTGATGAATTGGAAGAGTTGAAATTTGAAGCTTATGAAAATGCCAAGTTGTATAAAGAAAGAGCGAAAACGTGGCATGATGTTCGTATTAAAATGAAGAAGTTTAAGAGTGGGGACTTAGTGCTTTTATTCAATTCACGACTTTGATTACTTCTCGGAAAGCTCAAGTGAAGATGGATTGGACCTTTTAAGATACTCCAAGTGTTTCCCCATAGAGCTTTGGAGTTGGAAAATGACAGGGCTGAAGCGTTCAAGGTCAATGGGCAATGCAAGCCATACTATAGAGGGACATACTCATAAGAAAGGGAAGTCATCTCTTTCCTTTCTTCCACTCTTTCATGAATGCATAAGGAATGGTCAAGCTAATGACCTTAACTTAGTATGTTTACCTTTCTTTTGCTTGTCTTTGTTACTTCTTTGTTTGATTTGTTTGGTTTTGATTATGTTTGGTTTGAGTTTACTATGATTTTTTAGTGTTTACTTGAGTTTTGTTTAAGTTTTAACTTGTTTTCTTTTCAAATTTCTTATTGATTGGCCAATTTTAATATGTTTGCAGGATGCTTAAATGTTGGGGATGCATACTAAGCTTGGAAGAGGGCTAAAAAGTTGGAAAATTAAGATTGGGTCTTTGTACAGTGTCCACGATTGTAGGAATGGGTCTATTTCCCATAAACGTGGGAAGGCCCTTCAGAAGGTTTCTGGAGCGTTAACCCACACTGATTGTGGGATCCTTAGTCGAAGGATTTTTAAAAATCCCTCCTTTCTTCTTTCTTCATCTTCTCACATTCTCTCACTCTAAAATTGACACGCACTTACCCAAACCTCACAAATCCTTCATCTTCCTCCCAAATCTTGGTATTCTCTTCACTTTTCCATCATTATTCACTCCCTTAACAGTTATTTCACATTATCTACCTAAAAATTGAAGGATTTTGTAGGTCTTTTCTCTCTCTATCTCTCAAAACGTGCTAACCTCTTCCTCTACACCTTCGTCGGCACAATCTTCATGAAGCTTTCTTACCCTTTACTTTTTACATTGTTTTATTTAACTTGTTAGTTGTTTTACTTGCTTGTTTGTTTGATGTTGTGTTTATGTTTTGGTTTCCTTTTGTGGTTGCCTTGACACATTTAGGACAATGTGTTGTCCAAGTGTGGAGAAGTGACATTTGCTTTGCCAATTGCATTATTTTAATTTATCTTAGTCACTATTTGCATTTTGTTAATCAGGATGCATGTTTTAGGCATATGAGGTTGTTGTTTTATGTTGTTTTGTGTTAGAAATAAAATCATACTTGAATCATTTTGATATGTGTTTTCATAAGATTCATGGTAGTTGAAATGAGATTTTGAATGTATGATTGAACTCCGGTCATGCTACTTAAGTAGAGAGTGAACCATATTGAGTGATGAAAAATAGTTGGTTGCATAAGCTTACTTAGAATTTGACACTTAACCAATGGGGTTGTGTAGAGACAAATAATGAATTTTCATTTGAGCCAATGTGAGGTTTGAGTCTATATGACTCCATCTATAGTCATTTTATTTCTTTGTTTGTGTGATGCTTCCTTAGGTTATTACCTTCAGAACTTGCTTTGAATCAGTTTGAGTCTACTGGATGCATGCTTAATAGAGATGATTAAGGCCCCTTTTGTGTTAAACTTTAGCTTAAATGACCTAACTTTTATTACCCCTTGCTACTCCCGTTGAGTTTTAACCATTTTGTTTCTTGAAAACACCCCACATTTTAAAACCCGAAACCCCATTAGCTTACCCATTCATAAGCTTACTAGAATATTAAATGATGCATTAGTTTGGGATATTTTTACATTTTTTCCCAAGATGAGTTGAGTAATACTTCTAATCTTGGATCACATTGCACTTAGACGCTATTTTGTTCATTGTTTCTTCAATTATATGAAAAGAAAGGAAGAAAATTTTGGTAGCATCAATAATTGTGGAGTTATAGTATATTTACATTTGCGTATCTTGTAAATATGTTTTGTTATCCCTATGTTCACTTATTACATTATAAATGCTTATGTTAAACACTTTACCTCATTTGACCCACCTTAACCCTTACCACATTACGAATCGAACCAAATCCTTTTGATTTATTTATGTATGTATCCATTGTAAAGGAGAATTGGTGTATTAGCAAGGCTATGGTAGTGTAGCTTCATATAGGGAGCTTGAGCGAAACACTAACCATCAAACACTTGAGAGAAATGAGTGAAACTGTGATGAAGATTCATTTTGCTTTATACTTACCTTTAAGTGATGGTGCCATAAGTTGAGTTTAGTTATGTACACTGATGAAAAGTAGTCATGATATGTATAGCAACTTGACATTTGAGTTGGCCAAATTTTAAGGGATTGCATGATTTAATCTTTATGAAAATGAAGTGATAGAATTGATTAGTTTTGTTTGATTTTGATTAAGGACAAGCAAAGATTTAAGTGTGGGGAAGTTGATAGTTGTGCATTAGTGTGTGTTTTCCTAAGTATTTGATATGTGTTTCTTGTATAATGGGTTATTACTGTTGTGTTTTAGGACTTACATTTTATGTTTTAGTTTAGTTTGATCTTTATGGTTGTTCTTTTATATTTGATGTTGATTTAGGGTAAGAATTGATCAATTTGATGTAGGAATATAGGGTAGCCACCTTTGTGACTGAGCTAAGGGCCAAAAGAGGAGGAAAGAAGTAGAGGAATTGTCAAATAAGAAACCACAATTATGGGATTCATACTAATTCCCACGATCGTGGAATCCCTAACCCGAAGAGACACGTAGGTTTCACTTATTCTTCGATTCTTGTGATCATATAAGGGAAAAAATCCCTAATGCTGAACATGAGAACTTGCCTCCTTGAGCTAAAAAACATATTTAAAGCCTAGAGAGAGGTAGAAAATCAAGATTTCCATTCCAAATTGGGGAAGGAGCATACCAACTCGAGATTTTCCAAATTTGGGCAAAAATGAGGAGGAGCTTGCATCATCTAGTACTTATTTCATTTTTTTCTCTTCTATCACCTTTATTAAGGATTTTCTAGTTATTGGGCATGTTAATTTCATTATCAGTGGTTGAGTTATTTATAGGGATAACTTTTGAACTACTTATTGAACTCCTAATTTGTTAATTTGAATGAATGATGCTTTTGATGAATGTTGAGCTTATACCTTACAATATATTGAGAAATTGAGCAGGGTAAATTGTGTAGGGCTATACAATGAGAATTGGCACTCTATAGACCTACATTCATCAATTTAACTGATTAGTTAGAGAGTGATCTTGGCTAATTAGTTGATTACACATAGGATAACTTCATAACTAGTTCAATTGGTGGACTGATTCTATAGATTGAGAGCTTGCTTAATCATTTCCATTTAATTTGGATAGGGACAATTAATTACACCTTGAGAGCGGGTAGTTAATACATTATGACATCATAGGTGAGGCGCAATTCAATTAACAAGGTAGGAGGGAGATATGATAGGAAAAAAGTTATCTCTAATTGTTAAATCTTAAATTCTAAGTTTCTGCACTTTTGCTTTTATCATTTGTCCATCATTAGTTATTTAATTTAGTTTAATTTTTTAGTTAATATTCATTAAAATTAGTCTCAAATGAACGAGCCTGAATTAAGTAGCAACTAAACATAATTTCTAGGTGATCGATATCTATTCTTTAGTACAAGTTACACCACGTATACTTGCGGTTTTGAGCGTAAAACTAGCGAATTAGTTTTGCAATCAACACGAACGCACAAATTTTGCTACAAAGATGTGCCAATTGACTATTGTCCCACTGAATTGTGCTAATAGGCTATTATCTCAACGAAGTTACGTACGGACAAAGCCAACATGTTGTTTTCCCCACTGAAGGTGTGTCAACAGGCTATTTTCCCACCAAAGGAGTGCTAATGAGCTATTTTTCCGACCGAATATGTGCCAATGGGATGCTTTTCCTAGAGAAGGAGTGTTAACATATTGTTTTCTCATCGAAGTGGCCTAGTGACCATACCAACTGTGTTTTTACTACCAAAGATGTGCCAATAGGCTTTTTCCACATCGAATGTATGCCAACTGACTATTTTAATCACCTAATAACAGGTTGTTTTCTCACCGAAATGGCCCAATGACTATGCCAACAGGCTATTTTTACTAGAAAAGGTCTTATTTTTCCCATCAAACATGTGCCAACGAGTTGTTTTCTCGATAAAGGCACCCAAGGACCATGCCAACATGCTATTTTTTCCACTAAAGGTGTGTCAACTAGTTTTTTCCCTATCGAACATGTGACAACGTGATGTTTTCTCACCAAAGATGCCAAGAAACCATGCCAACAAGCCATTTCTACCAGTAAAGGTATGCCAACGGGCTATTGTTACCATCAATGGTGTGCCAACAGGCTGTTTTTCCCACCATAGGTGTGCCAAGAGACTATTTTTCCCACCGAATGTGTAACAACGGGCTGTTTTTCCCACCAAAAGTGTGTCGATGGGCTGTTTTCTCACTTAAGTGACCTAGTGTTCTACGAATGTGCTGTTTTTACCACTAAAGGTGCGCCAACAACCTTTTTTCCCATCGAAGGTTTGTCAATGGGCTATTTTCTTACTAAGGTGGCCCGGTGACCATGCTAAAGGGCTATTTTTCCCACTAAAGGAGTACCAACGGGCTTTTTTTCCTATTGAATGTGTGTTAATAGCTTGTTTTACCCACCCATGTTATGCCAACTGACTGCTTTCCCACCAAAGGTGCATATCGACTTTACGAACTAGTTGTTTTTCCCACTGAAAGTGCTAGCTGTTTTCTCACTGAAGTGGCACAGTGACCTTAGCAATGGATGATTTTTGCCACCAAAGATGTGCCAACTGACTATTTTTCCCAGTGAAGTTGTGGCAACAGATTGTCTTTTTACCAAAGATACCTAGGGATGATGCCAACTTGCTGTTTTTTCAACTAAAGGTGTGCCAACGAGCTGTTTTTACAATCAAAGGTGTGTCAATAGGTTGTTTTCTTATAGAAGGTTCCCAGTGATCATGCCAATATGCTATTTTTCCCAACAAAAAGACCCAACCACCAAGCCAAAAGGTTGTTTTCTCACTAAAAGTTCCTAGCC
>JANIIA010007301.1:0-13994 GCA_027478495.1 Erythroxylum alaternifolium | reverse complement strand
TTCAATTCAATAAAACATGAGTTTTAACAAAATAATGAAAAAGCAATCCCTAATATGAAATTAGCCTAACATAGTCTTTATAACACTATCAACATTCAAATAATCCATCTTTACAAAGAAAGGAAGAGATTAAAATGATAAAAAGTGAATAACAAAACTCCTTCTCTTCTTTTCCAAAATCTGCAATTTCGGTGTTGATGTGCTATTTTGCCCAATCTTGATGATGATCCTTGTTTTCAATCCTTTCTTGATGCTCCAAATATATGTTCTTCATCCAAGGATGGTCTTTCTACAGGTGGGTGTCGTCCCCCTTGAAGATGGAGGCTTAATGATGTTTTTATAGTCCAAAAATCTTAGGTTTAATGAAGCCTCGCAGATTGCCTCGGATTACAATTCCCTGGCCCTGGGAATCTGCATGATTACCACAAGCGTGAGATACAAGCAAAAACCTTTTGTTGTGATTTCCTACGTTCGTGGGAATTTGCATGATTCCCATGAATGTGGGAATTGGACACAGATGTAATCCTCTTGTCTTCTCTTCTATAATCTCTTGTTCATCCTCCAACTTGCTTCCTCTCCTTTCCTACAAAAAAATAAGCAATTCTTACCCTCAATTAGCATCTAACACATAAGAACACAATGGAAATCAAACTTAATGAAAACATGCAAACTAAATCCTAAACTAGAGCGACAAGTAACCATTAAGTAAGAAAACATATGTTAATTACCTATAAAAAAACATATCCTAATACACACCTATCACAAGGGATAAAGAAAGAGATTTAAGAAAAGAAATCCCTTTTATTCACAAGTTCTTGATATATCATATGTAAACATCGAAAAATCTTGGGTAGATGTTCATGATAAGAACCTTATCCTTCCCATGAATGACGACCAAATGACATTTAAATGAATGATACATTAAAGAATCTGAAGTATAGTAGCTCATTTAAGATTATTGACGTGTTCGAATCTTCTAAAGAACAAGAGGATGAAGATCATAAGATAACAAACATCAAGTTTGAAGAAGCTATGAAAGTCTTTGTTCATGAAGCGAAAGAAGTAGAGGAGATGAAGGTGATTACCGAAGAAAGAGAGAAAATTACCTTCTTACAAGACAAACTATTGGATTCGATGGAAGATTCAAGGGTTTTTGTTATTGCCTATTTTATTGACAGTTTGTTAGAAAAAAGGACATTACTGAGCTTAATTGGTTTTCTCAACTTTGTTAATATTGTCCTTTTGATCATTTTGTAATTTGTATCTTACTTACAGGCTACAAAATTGATTTTGAATAAAAAAGGTTAAAGTAAGCCGCTCATAATTGATCCTGACTGAGTTTTAAAGGATGAAGGTTAAGCTAATGACCGTAAATTAGCACGTTTAGTAGTTAGGTTTAAATTATTACGTAGTTAGATTTGTTTTAAATTTTAAAATAAGTTCTCAATAATTTGGAATATTTTGAAGTGGTTACTCTCTTACCTTTTTTTTTGAAGCAATTATAAGATAAGGTAGTAATCATGGGCATCAAGCACAAGTGATCTCCGCTTCCACTACCATCAGCACCTCAGTCAACATGACGGTTTTGCATTCTAACCCTTTTCTTCTCATTTTTGTTAGTATTTTCTTCTTATGTTTTTCTTATATCGTGTTTATTTTCCTATGGTGTGTTTGTGTACCCTTTTCACATTGAGGACAATGTGTTATTTAAGTGTGGGAAGGGTTGTGTGTTTTTAACTTAAGTGTGAATTTAACATATTATATGATAGTTTGTTTAGGTTGCATGATGTGAATTGTGTGAATTCGTCAATGGTTAGAGCTTAGTATGATAGATTTAGCCTTAAAAATAGCCTTTTAGGTTGTGAAGATTTATTAGCTTGTGAAATTAGTGACCTAAGTTACTTACGGTTAAATATGTTAGTTAATTAGGATACGATGTTAGTCCATTCACCCTAAAAATTTGCCATACTCATTTATAATTTTATGTCAAACAAAAAAGTGGCATTATTAGTTCATCATAATGATTAGCTAAAGCAATAAGGTAGGCAAAATTTTGTGTTAAAAAATTGTATAATTTTTACTAAAATAACTATTCCGTTGGCCTTCGGGTTATGAATAAAGTTATTAGCTAGTTGAGAATGTGATGTAGCTGAGTAACCGGATCGACACACATCATAAATGTGTGTCTTCGTATAAAAAAGCTATAATGACATTCCAACCAAGTATCTTAATAACAACATGACTTAATTGAGTAACCGGATCGAAATTCATCATAAATGTTTACTTTCGCATAAAAAGACTAGGTTCATGTCCTTAAAGAAAAATCAACAAAAAGTATGATTTAAAAAAAACCAACCAAACTTGTCAATAACTTGATTTTTCATGAAAAGCTACTGAGGAATAGCTACATGTTTTTTTAACTGAATGATTATCAATGTGTGTGTGCAAGTGATAGAGGTGAATAGACTTAACACTAAAATTTTATTTAGTTTATATATTTAGTCCAAGGTGCTTAGACGTGGATATCGCTTGTTAATAAGTTAGAATAATTTGAAGGATTGTGTTTATAGTTAAATTTGTTTCGCTAAGTTGAAGTCATTGTCTCATTATTGCATATGAGCGTTTTGTGTTTTCTTATGTTGTTTATTATTTTGTTTGCTTAAGGACAAGCAAACGATTAAGTGTGGGGATATGATAAGTGTAAATTGCACCATATTTTAGGATACAGTTTGATATATGTTTATCCATTAATCCGATCATTTAGTATATATTTAGCTTAGAATTGTGTTAGTTTGTTAATTATTTATATTTAAATGTTTTATGGGTTAAAACTATCTTTTGAGCTTAAATATGATGTTTTTGAGGTACCTTGATGTGTTTGTTAGTATTTCAGTATCAACATTGAAGAACGAAGAAGTTTTAGAGACATTTAGGCCGAAATAACAAGTTAAGCCACAATCATGACAGAAGCCTAGGACATGGCCTACGATCGTGGCATAATAGGCCACGATTGTAGCAAAAAGCTTAAATGTAGGCCATGATTGTGGTTTGCATTGGGTAGACACGTAGCCACTCCCAAACTTCGCATTTCTAGGGATTTTTTAAATCTTTCGGACTCCAAAAAATCCTAGTTCAACCCTAAACACAAAAGAACATAAATAGAACAAGAAGAAGAGGAAGAAGAACTTTTGCATTAGCCTCCATTGAGAAACCCTAGAGAGAGTACAGAGAATTCATCGAGAGATTGAGAAATAAAAGAAGGACGAGAAATATGGAGTAGAAGCCTACACAAAGTACTTCCCAGAACAGGAGGTTTCCTGCCATTGTTGCCTCTGTCATCCATTCCAATCTTGTTTCCTATTAATTTTACATTTTATTATTTTATAGAATTGGGATAGTCGTTGATGATAGGGTTGTATGAATGTTAAGGATGTCTAAACTCACCTTCGGACTGTTTTATCCTTGATTTATTGAAATTTGATTGTTTGTGATTAGTTTCTACACTTGCATAATTCAATGATAAACTGAGCGTGCATGTAAAAAATTATTAAATTGGGCTAACGAGAGTTAAGTAATTTAATAGAATGAGAATTAAGTTAAATCGATAAGTTATGCGAAGAGAGATCTTACATAGGTTCCCGATAGTTTTTGAATAACTTCATATCTAATTAAAGTTTTGCATATATTGTTAATCGAGAGATTGCAATTTTCATAATCTGATTAGAGTTTGTAAATTAAGGTTAATGGTTATAACTCGAAAGAGAGTAATCAACCCTAGGCCGTCTAGAACCAATAATCCAATAATTCATAATCAATTAGGTTAGCATTAAAGATAGATAAAATTCTTCTTTCTCTCAATTGGTAGTTCCTTAGGTTGAATTTCTTCTTTCTCTCAATTGGTAGTTCCTTAGGTTGATTCTTGATTCGATGTTGCAATTATATTTTATTAATCTTTTCGTAATTGATTCTTGAAATTGAATGCACGATTGAAATAATTTCTTGCCTTAGTTTAATTTGCATTTAAAATTATTATGAATTGTTTTTGGCCTTAGATTTTCGGATTAGATTATCCCTCCTCGTGAGATTGACACCTTAAGTACTACGCGAACGACCCATACGCTTGTGAAATATCGAGGTTAATTATTAAAACTTATACATATCGAAAAACCGTGATCAATAGTCATTAAGTAACATGTTGTGAATTGTGTCAATGTGTCAATGACTTAGATGGATTGGAATTGATTTAATTTTGAGCATAGTCTATTAGGTTGTGAAAAATCATTAGCTTCTAAAATTAGTGAATTGGGATATTTGGTTAAATATGCAGCTTAATTAGGATTTATTGTTAGTTTGTCACCCTCTAAATTGTCACATTCATTCATAATTTGAGGCCTTTTGAGTTAAGTAGCTTCACTAGTATTTTTCAAAGAAACAAGTCGTTAAAGTAATAAGGTAGGCAACAAAATAATAATAATAATAATAATAATAATAATAATAATAATAATAATAATAATAATAATAGTTAATTTAAAATAAATAACTATTCCGCTATCCTTTGGGGTATGAACAGAGCTAGTAGCCAATTAAGAACGTGATGTAATTGAGTAACTCGATCGACACACATCACAAATATGTGCCTTTACATAAAAAAGCTATATTGACATTCCAACCAAGCAGTTTAACAAAAAAACAGGACTTAATTGAGTAATCGGATCGACATTCATTACCAATGTTTGCCTCCGCATAAAAAGAGTAAGTCCATATTCAAAAAAATGTTTAAAAAATTTGTTTTCGAATAAAAACCTACCAAACTTATAATAGCTTGACTTTTCATGAAAACGTACTTAGGAGTAGTTATAAAATCTGAATGACCAAAGAATTGTTAATGTATGTGTGCAATTGAAAAGCGTAAATAATTTAGCGCTTGAGTCTGGATTAATATGTATATTTAGTTCAGAGCCCCAAGATACAGATTTCGCATGTTAATGATTTGAGATGACTTGAATGATTGTGTTTAAAATTAAATTTATTTCGTGAAGTTGAAGTCATTGTCTCATTACTGCACTGTGTGTTGTGTGAATTTTTGTATGCTTGCTATTTTGTTTCCTTTAAGAGAAGCAAATGTTTAAGTGTGGGGATGTTGATAAGTGTGAATTGCATCATGTTTTAGGGCTTAGTTTGATATGTATTTAATTGTTAAATTAATCGTTTAGTATGTCTTTAGGTGACAATTGTGTTAGTTTGTTAATTAATTATATTTAAGTGTTTTTATGTATTAGTACAAGTTTTTTATCTTAATTATTATGTCTTTGAGGTATCTTGATGTGTTTGTTAGTATTTTAGGGTCAACATCGAAGAACGGAGAAGTTCAAAGAAACTTGGGCTGAAATAACGACCCACGATTGTGGCATAATAAGCCACGATCATGACAGAAGCACTAGAGTCAGCCAACGATCGTGGCCCATATGCCACAATCGTGACAAAAGGCTCAGATGTGGCCTATAGTTGTGGCCTGCATCTGGCAGACACGCAGACACTTAAAACATCAAGTTTTTAGGGAATTTTTGGACATTTCGAACCCCAAAAAACCCTAAGGCTGTCCAAAACACAAAAGGTATATAAAGAATAAAACAAAGAAGATGAGGAAGCTTTTGCATCAGCCACTTTTGGAGAGAAACCTTACAGAGAATTGTTGAGAGAATGAGAAAAAAAAAGAAGGAAGAGAGAAGTGGAGAGGAAGTCGACATCGACGTACTTCCCGGATTAGAAGTTTCCGATTTTGCTGCCTCCCGTCTACATTTAGAATCATATTTCCTGTTATTTTCTATTTTATTATTGTATAGAATTAGAAATAACAATTTGATGATAGGATTGTGAATGTTGAGACGTTATATACTCACCTTCAAGTTTTTTATTATTTCATAATTCGGTAATAGATTGAGAGGGTTAATCGAATGAAAAATAATTAAATTGGGCTAATGAGATTTAGGTGATTTAATAAGAATGAGAAATTAATCAAATCAGTAATTGAGTGAAGATAGATCTCACATAAGTTCTTGATAGTTTATTGGACAACTTCAGATCTAATTAGGGTTTTAGATAGATTGTAAATTGAGAAATTGCAATTTTCCATAATCTGATTAGGGTTTATAATTTAGGGTTAATGGTTATAGCTCGGGAAAGAGTAATCAAACCTAGGATTGTCTAGGACCAATAATCCAATAATTCATAACCGATTAAGTTAGCGTTAAAAATAAGTAATGTTGGACTCCATTTTCGAAGCCTAACATCGGCCATGGGTTCATGAAGCTTGAGCTTGGAGGAAGGCTTAGAATTTGAATATTTAAAAGAAAAGTCCTTCAGAAGCAAAAGCGGGCTTTGTCGCAGCGAGCACATTCGAAAATCCCCTGGAACCTTCGAAAATTTTATGTCGCGGTGAGTGATCAAACTTTACAGCGGCAAGCCTGAAATTTTATCTTTGCCGCGATGAACTCACCATGCCAAAAAAAATAAAGAACTTCGGGTTTATTACACCGCAGCGAACTATTGGCTTTGCCACAGCGAAAACCCCTATGGCAAAACCCACAAACCAAAATGTCCTATCTTACTACATGTTAACTTAAAAATAGCAAACAAGTTCTTAAAAACTTAATCTCGTTTCCATAATCGGATACTTTGCAAAAACAAGAAAAATCATAGACAAATCCCAACAAATATTTCATTTATAACAAAAGACATAAGTTTTACAAAGCTTTAATGGCATTTCAAGCTATAATACATCAGTTGAGTTCGAAAACCAATAATACAAAATACATTTGGACTAGCATAACTTAAAATGTGGCTAAAGCCTTGAATTCCCAAAAATCTAACTTAAAAATACAAAAGTATGCCAATTTGGAGTGATTCCATAACTCTTGACTTACTCAATCACTTGCTCATCACCTAAATAGGGGGTAGAGAATGTGGGGTGAGCTTAAAGCTCGTGGGTAACAAATTTATATCCAGTAACGAGCAAAACCATTGAAATAATTTACATTGAATCATAAACACATATTTCTCAAATTTTCTTCATACAAACTAATTCACAAATAACATGATCTATGCATTCATTAACTTGTTCACAAATCATAGCACGTAGGCACATCCAAAATGGTTTAGATGGATCCAAAATAGAAGGTACTACATATTTCCCATAAGGGTCCTATGGAGCCGTGAACAGAACATACTATCACAGTCCCACTTAATGGTCTTGCGTAGTCTTAAACTTATAAGAGTCCATGAAGGAGCTCCATGCCACTAGCGGGCAGGTGGGAGAAGCATTTTTTCAAAGTGCACTTGACTTAACTTAGGGGACCACCACAAACCTATATAATCATGCATTTCATAATTTATAAAGATATTGCCTCAATAGCATTTTTTCGAAACTTGATTTCATAACTATAATATCGTTTCAAAAATCAATATCCTTTCAAAAATCCTTTTCATCATTCATTTCATAAACCAATAACACAATTCATATACAAACAGATGACACATTATCAAAGCATTCAAGAAGCCTTAATGGCACATTTATAACACAATTGAAAACATTTCAAACTTTCTTGGTTTGGAAGAATCATTAGAGACTTATTACTTAATTATAAAAGTGTAAGCCACCTTGAAATCCTTGTTTATAAAAGGTGCTTAAGGATTTCCATCCTTTTTCTCTGCTTGCCTCACTTGATTTCCTTAAAAAATAACCAAAATTCCATTCAATTTGGTTTAGTAATCAGAAAGTCATACCTCAAAATTTTAAACTATTTCTCATGCTGAAACAAAATTCTTTATTCAGCTTCCAACCCCAACATTGAAATGCTTAGAGACTGAATTTAGATTCAATTATTTCATGCAATTTGTAGCCCTATGCCTGTAGTTTATAAAAACTCAAAAATCTGTCCATTTGGACAACTACACCAAAAGTTCTTCCCAAAATACCAAAGCATGTTTGTGCAGGAAAAATTGAGTTTGCCGCGGCAAACTTGTCCAGAAATATGCTCCGAAGACGTGTTCTACGACTTTTTCCAGTTTTTAACTTCCCATCTTTTTCATACCATCTTCACCCTAAAACATCTCTTCTACTTAATTTTCAACTTCATTCCGACCCAAAATCATTCACAACAAATTCATATTCTACTTTTGATCATTAACCAAACACTAAAACATTCACATAAACCATTTATCAACAACTACCTACACATATTCATTTTATTTTCACTTCTAACCATCCATAAATATGCTTCATCTAACAATAAAGAAGGTTTAATGCTCATACTTACTTGTTTTAGCCTCATCGTCTTTAAGCTCTTCAAGAATCTCCAAAACCCTAGCTTGTTTTTCTTCTTTTCTCCACTTCTCTTCTTCTCTTTTTTCACTAATGATTTTTGCTTCCCTAAAATGCAATGCTACCATTTCTTCTTTCACTAATACCCTAAATGAATGATCAAAGTCCACTATGCCCTTCTATGTAATGCCTTATCCTTTTAACCTTTAGTGATTTTCCAAAAATGCCCTTATATCACCTTGCAACATTAATACTTTAATTCCATCAATCCATGAAATGAATCCTCCCAAACTTGACTTAATAATTAAATTCCAAATAAAATGATTTATCTAACAAGACCACAAAATTTATTTAGATCATGCTTAATAAAATCAATAAAACAATTTGGGGCCCAACAGGTAAAATTTTCCCTTTCTCTTAATTGATAGTTCCTTTAGGTTGATTCTTGAGTATGTGTTGCAACTGCTATTTTGTTAATATTTTTGTAATTGATTCTAGGAATTGAGTTGCGCGATTGAATTAAATTCTTACCTTAGTTTTGTTACATTTTGAATTACTACAATTTTTTTTGGCCTTAGATTTTAGGATTAGATTATCCCTCCTCGTAGTCAACACCTTAAGTACTATATGAATGACTCGTATGCTTGCAGATTATCGAGATTAATATTTAGAACTTACACACATCGAAAAATCACGATCAAGTAGAATATCTATCTTAACTAGGATAAGTAGAAAGCAAACCCCTCTTTATTAACTAGTTTTACCTATTACCATTAGAAGGATCATGTTTAATGAATGCTACCCACCCTTTAATTGAAAGAGTTCAGAAAAGGTTTCATTCCTGGATTAACAAATTCCTATGCTTTGGAGGAAGGATACAATTGGTTATTTCTACCCTAAACTCAATGCATACATACTAGTCTTCATACTTGATATTGGCTAAAGGGGTCATCAACGCACCACAAAAGTTGACAAGGGACTTTTTTTAGGGAAGTTATTTTTCAAGAAGCAGTCATGCTAAAGTTAAACGGGTGGATGTTTGCAAGCCTAAAACTGAGGGAGGTCTTGGGATTATCTAGGAGAAGTACCATGAGTGAGAGTCTTTTAGGGTAATACACCAAATACTACACCCTTTCATGGTACTTCTTCTAACTTCTGAAGTTGAGAGAATAATAGGACCTTTTGTCACATTGGAAATGGGAAAAAAGCCTCACTATGGTTTGATAATTTGAGTGATCTAGGCCCTATTATTAGAATACCTAAAGCAGTAAGGTGTTGGAACAACTTCCCTTTTGATGATAAAGTCTATTCTATAATAGTTCAGAATCATTCGACCTCCTAGATCTGCTGCCCAATTATCAGCCTAATTCTTCTCTATAGGACTTCAATTCATGGTATAACCAGCCTACTGGTACATTCAGCATAAAATTTTGTAGAAATTGGTCAACACAAGGAGGCCAAAGGGTGAACTAACATGAAATGATTTGACATAAATCCCTAATGCTAGGTAATTCTTCTCTTCTTTAGCCAATGGTTCTAAACATATTAAGTACTATAAACAGGCCTCTCTATCTAAATCATGACCCAAGATGTATTATATGTGACTCTTGCTTGGAATCTAAGGATCATTTTTTTAATGTGATTTCTTCAAAACATTATGGTCCTAGACTAAGGGTAAACAACATTGGATTTTACGTAGTGACAATCTCCTGGGTATCCTATCTTGGTTAATCCATTATTGAAATACAAATAGGGAACACCATGTGGCTTGCCTAATTTCCTTTGCTACATGTATTGATGCTAAAAATTAAGGAACAATTTATATCTTCCCCGTTGGTGACAGACTGTGGAAAAGACTTTAGCAATCTCATAAAAACTAATCTAATTTTCAGCGAACAATTTATATCCAAAACAAAAAGACTGTCCACAGAATAAGAAAGATTGTAAATGTTGGATATGTAAGGAAGAAGGCCATTATGCAAATCAATGTCCTAATAAACAAAAATCTAGATATCAACCAAAAGTCAATATTTTACAATCTGCTATAGAACATCAATTAAAACCTATTGAATCAGATTATGATACTAATTCCACTATTTCCTTAATTTATTACTATGAATCTCAAAGTGAAACATCATAATCATCAACTGAATCCCAATACAACCTTCATTCAAGTAGTGATTCAGAATAAATTAATTAATGCCTATATAAATAGAGGAGCAATCATTTGTATTGCTTCAAAAAATATATTAAATACATGGAAAAAATTAGGAAAACCTCTACAAATATGAATTGTGGATGGCAGTTTTAAATATATTTGGCATGTTAGTTATTATAATAATATAATTATAGAAAAATATACATTTTCTGGACCATCGATATATCAACAAGAATCAGGATTACATTTCATTATTGGAAATAATTTTCTTAAATTATAAAATCCATTTTGTCAATATTTACATTATATTACTCTTAAAACTCCCTATATCAAATCCTTTAATCAGAAGTCTATTATTTTAAAAATTCCCATTTATCATACCTCTTATATACAGAAATTGCATACCTTGACAACTAAGTTGGATTCTCTTCAATTTTACTTATTAAATAATACCACATTGAAACAGGAAATTGAAATATTATTAGATCAGATCTGTAGTGAAAATCCATTAGATCCTATAAAAAATATTAATCAACAATTAATTGAAATTAAATTAAAAAATCTTATCAAAAAGTAAATGTGAAAAATAATATTCCTTATCCATAAAATAGATGTATAAGAATTTATTAGTGAAAGTAAGGAACTCTTAGACAAAGGTTTAATATCACCAAGTTTTAGCAAACATTCAGCACCAGCTTTTTATGTAAATAATTCAGCCAAACAAAAATGAGGTAAACGAAGAATGGTAATTAATTATAAAAATTTAAAAGAAGCAACTATAGGAGATGCATACAAATTACCTAGAAAAGATTATATAATAGATAAATTAAAAGCAAATACATGGTTTACCACCTTAGATGCAAAATCAGGCTATTGGCAACTTCGATTACATAATAACACAAAAGAATTAACATCTTTCTCTTGTCCACGTCAAAAACACTACCAATAGAATGTATTACCATTTAGATTAAAATAAGCTCCTAGTATTTATTAAAGATTTATGGATAATAATTTAACAGGATTAGAAGACTTTTCTTTTGTTTATATTGACGATATTATTATTTATTCTAATCAATATAAATTTGATCATCTTAAAAAACTTAAAATTGTTTTACAAAGATGTAAAGATAAAGGAGTAATTTTAAGCAAAAAGAAAGCTAAAATAGATAGGCAAAATATTGAATATTTGGGTATTGAATTTCATAATGGTTATTTACGACTACAACCTAATATACACCGTAAACTACAAGATTTTCCTGATATTTTAACTAGTCGAAAACGTACAACAATTTTTAGGACTCTAGAATTATATTAATGATCAAGGATTTCTCAAGTATTTAGCAAAAGAAAGAAAGTGTTTACAATTAAAATACAGCACAAAACATCAATGGAATTGGACGGAACAAGATACAGTTGCAGTTCAAAAATTAAAAACTCTCTGTAAGGATCTTCCACTCTTATATAACCATCTCCCAATGGATTCATTGTTGATACAAACTGATGCCAGTATAGATACATGGGCAGGATGCCTTTTGGCACAACCACCCAATACAAAAAAGTATTTATTATGCAAGAATATAAACGGGACTTTTAATCCCTAGAACCTAAGTATACAACTCATGAAAAAGAAACATTAGCCCTACTCAAAACTTTGAGGAAGTGGCGAATATATTTATTACCCGTTGCATTTCAAGAGCAAACGGATTCAAAGTATCTATGTGGATTCATCAAGTATACAATTAAATCAAATTATAATCAAGGACGTCTTGTCCGATGGCAGCTTGAGCTCAGCCAATAAAATTACACTATTAAATATATAAAATCATCGGACAATTTTCTTGCTGATATTTTAACAAGAGAATGGAAACATCTTTGAAAAGCATGGAAGAAGCTTACAACAAAAAAGAAAAAGAATTACAAGACTTACAAGATCAAGTCCAAAAGACTTCCCATGAATTAACCCAATTACAAAAAACCATTGACTTCTTGGAAGCCCAACTTCAGACAAATACAACCAGTTCTTCTCAAAGTGCAACCATTGAAAAACCTAAAACACCAGAAACTTTATCTAATACTATTACTTCAACAAAAACAAGATGAAGCAGATTGTAAATTCTACGTATTCTACAATCGACCTATGACAGGTATCTATGAAGAATGGCTTAAGGCAGCAATTCATACTACAGGTAAGAAAGGAATTGTATACAAAAGTTTTGCAAGCAGAAATGAAGCAAAAAATTCGTTGACTGAATTCAAAAATCCACCTTTGAAATCACAATATAGTCAAGTTCTTCAGACAGCTTTACCCATTCAACCTACTATGAAAAATCTTAGAAAACCTATGGACCTCGACCGTATCAATCTACTACCATCAAAGTCTCTACAAGTAGAAAAAGCTATTCAAAAGGAAGCACGAAGATTGACCTCTAAAATGTTCATTGAATGTTTTCAAGCCTTAAATCATTGGAATGAAGATATGAACATATTATAATATTATCAACAGAATCGAGGCAGATTTGGACCAAAAGCAATCATTTTTCCTGGAGCAGATCCATTATCCACTTATCTATTTTTTCAAAGTGGACTCATTGATACTCTCTACTTAACAGATTTAGCTATCCTCTCTGAATTTCCTATAGGATTTATTCAAGCAGTCAAAAATTATAAGGAATGATTTACTAAAGAACGAGAAATATTCATCAAGATTTACAGCAGCTATCCAATTTTCCAGACAACAGAAGACTTTGAAGCAAGTAAGGATGCACCTATCAAGGTACACAGGATTGCATATTTACATATTGGAGTTAGTAATGGAATCTACCCATCTATAGACACAACAACACAGTATGACTTCCTTTGGGACACTATTAATCAGTTTAATCTTCATTGCATCGAAGGCATTTTCAATCAGTGTAACAGAATTACTAATGAGTCACTACTCAAAATTAACTACAAAGGACCCAACATCTTAATGGCTTCTTCCTACAAGTCTCCAGTTACAACCGATGCAGTTCAATTTATATAGCAATTTATGCAACCTTTCGAACATATAGATGGACCGTTTGAATCATTATCCGAACTATGGAAGAAAGCAATCTGTAAGCAATTACAAGAATATCCAAACATGGATGTTATTATTGTCAAGAACAAACAAAGAAAGATGAAGAAACATGTTCTGACGATGCTATTATTGAAGAATCTTGAAAGTTAAAGAAAACAACAAGATGTAGCTCTTGTAGCAAAGTGTCAAGAGAAACCGACAAATCTGTAAATAGTTTAGATTCTTTACTTTAGTCTTTTTCAACTTTTCTTTTAGTCTTTTCGTCGTTTTCAGACAAATCTTACTTTTACTTTTCTTTTGTAACATCATATTAGCTTTTTACTTTTTTCTTTTTCTTTTACTGATTCCCTAGGTAGCCAGTTAAGTTTGCTTTTCTTGCCTATATAAGGCAACGATTGTAACCTCTTCTTTCATGTTGAAATAAATTAGTCTTTCTTCTTACCTCTCTCTACAAG